>JAZHYW010007003.1:0-230200 GCA_037355805.1 Ixodes ricinus
ATATAAGTGTCGCGAACCGTTTCAATTATGTATGAAAAGTCGTTTTAGGGGCGAAGCTCCTTAAGGCGTGGGTCTGTCCCTCCTAGTTGTGGGTATGTAGCCACTTCGAGGTTTAGTTTATGAATGGCTCAAGAGATGGCGTGTTCCGGAATTAACTTTATGTAGAGATGACAGATGGCGCTTAGCTCATGTTATAAAAGGCACTCGCTCTTGGCGCTGCTCGTAGTTTAGCTGGATGGAGGCAGTAGACAAGGCTGCGGAGCGGAGAGCGCGCAAGGCGGCGGCAGCGCGCGCTCGCAGACAGAATCCAGCCGTGCGAGAGCGAGAGGCCGAAGCATGTCGTCAGGCTGCGCGTCGACGCCGCCAAGATCCGGCCGTGCGAGAGCGGGAAGCCGAATCGCGTCGTCAGTCTGCTCGGCGACGCCGCCAAGATCCGGCCGTACGAGAGTGGGAAGCCGAAGCGGCACGGCAGCGTCGCCAAGATCCGGCCGTACGAGAGCGGGAAGCCGAAGCGGCACGGCAGCGGCGCCAAGAGGATCTGCAGAACGTCAGGGAACGGGAAGCGGCAAGAAAGCGCGCGTATCGGCAGGCAGACCCCGATGCAGCGAGAGCTCGTGAGGCGTCTGCAAAACGCATCAGGCGAGCTCAGCCCGAAGGTGCCGACGCGCGGTTTAAGCGAGACTTTCTAGACGTTTCGTTCGGCCATAGCTGTGGTGTGTGTGATAGATTGTGGTTCTCAAACAGTCTAGTCACAATATCTTCCATAAAGAACGACCAGGCTCGCGCCAATGCCATCGCCGTGCTGCAGCGCGAGTTCCCTGCCAGCAGCGGTGAGTACAAGATTTGCTATAGCTGCAAGGATTCGCTAGTGGCGGAAAGGTGCCTCCAATGAGCGTATCTTACGGCTACACGTACCCACCCAAACCGGATCACTTACCTCCTCTGAACCTTGTGGAAGAACGACTGATCGCTCCTCGTTTGCCGTTCATGAGCATAAGGCGGTTGACGCACGGTAATGGACAGTATGGCATCAAGGGGCAAGTGGTTAACGTTCCGATAAACGTCCCCACCACGGTGCAAACGGAAGAATCGCTGGTTTACCGACGATTCACTCCGGAGCTTCGCCCACTCATCATCATTCACCACGTGGATATGCTGTGACTTTTTGTTCACTATTTTAGATCAGAAAAGAAACAAATGCAGTTTATAAAGTACGGAAACAAGAAATGACCCGTCGACATACCCGCCACTAAGCGGCGGAAAAAACGGCGCATACTAGAAAGGGCTAGTGGGATGAGACACCGACGAACGGCGAGCGTAGAAAGGTGCCGGGTGTACGCGGCGGCGCTGCGGTCGTATACCGGCTCAAGGATACGACCGGTTCCGAGCGTTCCGAAGGCCTTCGGCGCAGGCCTTGCTGGCGATTTGCCCATTTGGCGGTATGGCAGCGCGAAGTGGCTCCCGTTCTGAACTGATCTTTACCCCGTGTTTTGCTGTCGTTTGAGGCCAATGAAGTGTTATACCGAAATAGTCTTTAATCGCGCAGCAAATGCAATGCGAGCCGCCCTGGCTGCCCGCTTCATACAGCCTATCCAACACGTGCTTTAGTGGCGCCCTCTCGCAGCCGTCGACACGGAGTGCGGCAGCCGTGAACGCTCGATGAGCTCACTACCCCTCCTCTAGTTCACGGCCACTCAAGCCAGGACCTACGACGTCATGAGGGAGGTTATTTTTTGCTTGTTTTTGTAATTCTAATTTGCCTATAACTTCTAAAATAACGCGAAATTTGAGAAAAGAAAAGTTTCATTAAGTTACTACGTTCAGTGCGCTCAGGTTTGGTACAAATTAAAAACCAGTCAAAAAGTTGTTGCAGGGCCCCTTTAATGCTTTTCTTTATTGCATTTTTTGGGAGGGGGAATGTTTTGTAATCATTAGCATGTTCCTTTTTTTACTCAGCCACAACATGAAACACAGGGTAAAACAAATTGGCATACGTAGAATATGTTTTTGGTTGATAAATCTCGGCGCAATTGTTTATGTACCAAGACTCGTACCAGAACTTCCAACAAGGATGCCATTGGCTGTCACTATGGTCACATGATGGCTTATGCCAGCCAGCTTGAGTGAGGTACCACCTAGAGTCACTGAATGTTCCCAGAGTACCGAATTCCATTCAGTCCGCTCAACGGAAGTCATTCCCTGCAGAATCCAGTTCTGATTGGCTGGTTTAGCCCGCGGCAGAAGTTATCAGCCGGCCATTTGGGGAGGGGCCCAAAACAACAAAAAGTGTTTCCACATTATCGCGGCTATGGCGGGTGGGCATGGGCGGGAGCTCTGGGCATCAATGAGTTAAGACCGAACAAAAGGTGCTTTTGTTTTTTCTAGAGTTTTTTTATATCAAGTAGCCGCTAACCTGGTTCGCCAAGGAAGATTGCTGGCTGCCCACTCCGGTTGTGCTGGTGCTGGGTTTCAAACTCTATGCCTCAGACGCTAGGCCTAACGCTCGACTTCGATGTGTTTCGGGGCGAGAGAGGGAGAGAGATGAGATAGCAAGGGGCATGTCGCCCACTTCTTGGAACGGAGGAAAGAACTTTAACAGAAACACACCAGTGTCGCCACAGACAAGGGAAGTTGATTGAAGAGCTCGCCGAGAATGAACGTCACACTGCACGCGCCTCGCTTCGACTGCACATTGAAGTGCCATTTTGGAGCTGTTTTGAAGCACCACTGCTGCGCTGTGACTCGGTTCGAAAACGAAGCTTGGGAGTTTCGGTACTTTTGGGAACATTCAGTGACTCTAGTATTACCCACAAGGGAGCCCTGCTGCAGTGATGACACTGTATATTGTTCTGTCTATCATAATGCTCACGTGTCTCGCTTTTGCACCTTACGTTTTCACAAATTTACCCTAGCCAAAAATGTGTTCTATGTTAACATCTGTTTCTGGTTCGTGCTTGCCTCAGGAAAGTGTCGGCTTTTGTAACATGATGCTACTGAGATGTCAAAACTGAGCCAATGGCACCATGTTTACTCTGTTTTATGTTTTTTGTTGCGGTCGACGACAGTACCGAGATATTTCTCTTATCTCCAGACAAGACCAATACTTAAGATATTACTTGGCCTTTAAATATTCCAAACAAAGCACAAGGCTGGTCTGCATAACTTGGAAAGGAACCTTCCGAGCACCTCAAGAGTGGCAGCCGACATTTTGCTAAGTTTGGGGAAATGAAGCGTACTGTTGAGATCCAACAGTAGACGAGTAGGTAACCGTAAGTGATCAAAGGCCGACGTGAATCGCAAATGGCATGCTTGACCTCGTATTCAGTTCTCCTGCAGTCCGATGAAGAGACCTCGACGAGTCTGCTGCTGCACCCCTTCCAGATCAGCGCTCAGTTGATACTGTCTGGTGTGCATGTTTCTGGCCTCTGGAACTTAGTCTCTGATGTCGTGTTGCATGCAGGACCTGAAAAACTCCGTGTTCAAGCACTCTGCCACTGCAAGCCCCTGCACCGCTTCTCATTCGTGGGCCCCAAGTGAAGTAGAAAGGATGAGAGGTGGCGACCTCACCAAGTGAGTGTCTGCAGCAGCAGCTTATTTCTTCAAAGATTCTAGCACTTTTTTGTGTTGTCTCTGCGGACCATTCATTAAGCTAAGGGTTGGGAGTGGTATGATAGGGATAAAGGGAATAATAAAATTGGAATTCTTTTGAGCAGGTATTTGCAATTTATTTAATCGAGGAACTTGTAGCTGCCTTGAGAGATTGCAGAGGGGCATACTTGAAATGAAGGTGTGCGGAAGTTTAATAACTTAATTAAAAACTTACATATTTATCCAAATACAAGTCAACCCTCTTTTTTTTTGGGGTGGGGGGGGGGATGTAAAAATTAAAGATTGACCTATACTGGTGACAAGAAAATTTTTACCTACATTCGTGAGCAAATTTTGGGACCCTATTGAGTGCATTGAGCTATCGAGTCACCGAGCTGATGTCGTTGTAGCACCGCACTGCTTCTTGTCTCGGAAAGCTTTTGGTGCACAAAAACAACCGAAACAGCAGCAGCCGGCGGCTCGACCGGCCGCCGTGGCCACCGGCATTCCTCAGGTGTCAGGTTTTGCCTACACACACGCTACACGCCGCACACCTTGCCCCACTGCCTTGCCCCTCCCCTCCTCCCCTCTTTCCCTCACAGATGAGCAGCAAAACAAAATAGGGAGGTTACTTTCGCTTCTTGTTGCTCACGACGGCTCGCTCGTGGTGGCTTGCGGCGGTGCTCGCGTCTTTGTATGTGATCATTTCTTGTTGTCGCCATTCTACAACGTGTCTGTGAGGTTTTGTTGCGAATTTGTGAGGATGTCGACAAAGCTGACGAAGCTTCCGACGACAATGAGCATGTCCGGAAGTTCTGACAATGATTAAGTTTTTGACATCTCGCTGTGATCTAGCTGAGAGTGCTGTAGATGAAGGTTTGTTTCTTTCTTTTGCCCATACTTTTTTCTGTTTTTAGAAAAAAAAATAAGAGGTCAACTTATATTCTAATTATTTTTTTTTATTCTCGGCGAGTTTAATATGAAGGCATCGACCAATATTTGTGGTCTACTTATATTCGAATAAATATGGTAATTAAAAATAATGTGAATGCTGAAGATGATGGCAAGTCGGCTTCGCTCAAGGTGTGATTAACGTAGTAAAATAATTTACTTACGGGTATGAATGATCGAGAATTTCAATACCTGGGGAACGCTCGACTAGCTCCGAGGAACTTCGTTCAAAGACCCGTCACCCTCCGAAATCACCCATGAAGGATACCCCCAGAGCACCCTTCGTGATACTAAAACCGCCCACGATGGTCAGAATGGGTCTTGTTTTTAGAAAAAAGTACTCAACTGCCTGTCTATAATACTGCTGATAGAACTGGAACGATATGTCACTCGGCGGTCTGCTCCACTTTTACAGTGCTGTGACTCTCGACGGCAGCAGTCCGGTACCAACAATGGAATCTGCTGACATTCATGTGGTAAGGGTGTTTACATTTCTTTGTTCAAGAGAACACACACTAAATACATTAACCGTGCCAGGTGCACCCATTCTCTTTAGAGCAAGGGGCACCTTGCTTTATTCTGTGAAAGCATTATCCCATTCGAATTTATACTCATGCAGTAATTGTTTCCCAAATGTTTGTTTTCTGGGCTTGTGGAAGCCCTATAAACTCTGAACATGTCCTACTAATATTCTAGGTTTCGTCATACTCACTGATAATATTGTTACTTAAATTGCTAGAACCATGCAGTAGTATACACCAAAGCATTGCAGAACGTGCGAGCGAGTTGAGGTTCATGTTTCAGACATGTGGCCTGATACAGTATGATACAAGATGTGCAATATTACAGCGGGGCTGTTAAGGGCTAGTTTTCCCAGTTTCGTGTCTGTCACCAAATAAACGTCAACACAAAACTCTGGACAGCTACCGCCATCGATGAGCGACGGCGGCAACCAGACAACCGGCTTGGTTGCCGCCGTCGCTCATAGATGGCTGCAACTTTTCCAGCCTTTCCACTCTGGTTTTCACCAGAGTAGAAAGGCTAAATTTCTCTAGGCGTCGTCCTAGAAGTCGTCCTTGAGGTCATACTAGACGTCGTCCTTGAGGTCGTCCGAGAGGTTGTCCTCGAGGTCGTCCTAGAAGTCATCCTTGAGGTCGTCCTAGACGTAGCCCTCGAGGTCATCCTAGACATACTCCTCGAGGTCGTCCTAGAAGTCGTCCTTGAGGTTGTCCTTGAGGTCGTCCTTGAGGTCGTCCTAGATGTTGTCCTTGAGGTCGTCCTAGAAGTCATCCTTGAGGTCGTCCTAAACATACGTCATTCCTTGAGGTCGTCTTAGACGTCGTCCCTGAGGTCATCCTAGACGTCCCTGAGGTCGTCCTAGGCGTCGTCCTCGAGTTCGTCCAAGAAGTCGTCCTTGAGGTCGTCCCACCATAGTACAGCTTCGCTGGTCTTCCTTCTTCACCAGAGTGGAAAGGCTGAAAGTTGTTTAATACAAGATCATGTGCCACGCAACAGCGCATTCCCCAAAATCGCCTCTGTAAGATTACTCTTACGGGCTTTGAAACTGGGAGACCTATAAAATCTACTAGTGTTGTGCAAATATTAGAAATTTCGAATAGTAGTTTCGAATTATCCGTTATTCGATATTTGCTTTATGATGAAAATACAATATATGTATTTTCCGAAGTGCTGATCGTGGTGGGTAACCCTGGTGAGTGCGCTTCTAACCGAGCGTGGGTGCACGGCGGAGCAGCAACACCTGCAGATGCGAGCTCCGTGGGTGTTGCTTCTCCGCAGTGCACTGGTGCTCGTTAAAAAGCGCGCCCATTGGGGTACCCCGCCGCTAGAGCCATACATAAAGAGAGTTTGGTCAACGAAAGGAGCGGGCAAAGCCAGGGTGTGCACCATACGCAGATAGAGGGCTGGACATGCTCTCTTGGCCAACCAGAAGCCGAAAATAATCCTTAGCGGTGGTAGCGAGAGGAATTTTTGATGAGAGTGTAAGAGTTAAATATAACAACTCTTCATGGTTGATAATAAGGTGCATGTGATGTTTCAGTTATGATCATACAAAAAGATAGAATAAACGAATGTGCTGCTCTAACTGTTTTGCTCGGATTGACCACTCGAACGACAGATGCCCGGTTCTCAGTTCCTGGCGTGCGGATTATGTGCTGTAATTGAAACATTGTGCACACCAATTTTTAGTCACCGAGAGTTACTCCGACGCAGTTATTAATCTTGTGTCTCGTGACCACTGCCATTCGCAGCTTCCAGTTGGCCACACCTGAAATTTAAAAGCTCCCTGGAACATGCCCAGCCCGCTTCTGGCCAATGCACCTCCTCGTTTTGCCTCCTACACTTCACAATTAATGGCCAAACTCTCTATGTGCAGCTCTGCCCGCCGCGATCAACACTTGGGGAAAGTATGAATATCGCAATCGCATGCTTGGGAGAAAAGCACGCTTTCAAAGCGGGGTGGGGCACGCATGCCTGGTGTGTTTAAAAAGAAACGGAAACTTTGTGAATGTCGATATCTAGTCTACATTGCAGTAAAATTTTCAAAATTAAACTGGCTGTTATGCAAAAGTATACATGACAACCTCCGTTTATCATTCGTAATTTTTGTTTTTTCAAATTTGAGATCAAAAAGAATTATTTGCATGTACACCGACATGTGGGATTGACGTCACTGAGCTGCAGCGGCGCTCCAATCGTGCCGGATCGGGCAGACGGGCGAGGTGTGGGCAAAACAGCGGGCGCTTTGCATGTGCGATGCATAATTTCAGCATGGCGCAAAGCTGCTTGGCTGTTGGTTGTGCCGAAAGGTACTGCAAAAGTAGTGGAATAAGCTTCCACAAGTTCCAGGCAAACGCTGACAGATGCAAAAAATGGATAACCTGCATGGGTCAAAAAAAATGTTTGCCTCGCACAGATAATTACTTGTGTGGTAAGCCTTCATTGAACGTACTAAGTGCATAGTTTCCACTGCAATCATTGTTCCCCGCACTGAGGCACTCCTATGCGTATGGAAACCGTCATCTGATCCAGACCACTTTAACTTAGTTCCTACAGTGTTTGCACACAAGTTGCCGCCCAAGAGTTCCTCAGTTGGTTGCTAGACCCAGGCATCGTAAGGTGTAGCAGCTGCCCGCTGCGACGGCATCACCTTGGCTCGGACGACACACGACGCGGTGCCTTAAGGCGTCCAGAGCTTGCAGTCTCGTACCAAGCTTGTGGCGTAAAGAAGAGCTGTAAAATTTTCGACACAAATGACTCCCGATATATTCGCACACATAGCATTCAACAAGTTTTTAGTTCTACCAAACTCAAAGTAGTTGTAGGCCTCGAGAGACTCGTACGCTTGCACCGTGTTGGTTGTTAATTAGCTCGGCAAAAGGATCAGGCAGACGACAATATGCGCCATCGAGGTTGGCGGCAGCAACTTGGCTGATTTGGTGTCGCAGCACCAGCGCTCCTTGCTCACGGCGCAGGGATCCTTGAAGGCAACGCCGTCAATGCACAGTTTCTTGCTGTATCGCTGCTGCTCGGACTCTGGCAGCGAGCGCCAATAGTCGGACATAACAAATAGCAGAATACATTGCAGAAAAAATGCTAGAAACGCCACAACAGCCTCGGTTAGCTAACGTACAGCCCGCTTCGCAATGGGAAAAACACGTCTAGAGCGGCTGCTCTGCCACACACCCTCCTGCACATGTGCCGCTCTCCTGTCGTGTTTGTAAACAGGGCGCGCCGCGCGTCGGTGTATAGCAAGATTTCTAAATTCACGTCAATTAGGTATAGTTGGGCATATCTATAGATTTAATGTTATGTCAAATCCATCATTAGCTTGCCATCCCAAGGCATCGCACTTTCTGATGTCAGAGTTCATAAATATAGTTAGATTAGAATTAGCTTATAAATGGACAAGTGCAAGCTTGTCTATTTATAACCAAGGTTTAAGCCCTGTAATTAAGACAGTGTTCAGCTATCCACGCGCCGACCAACAGGCCATACTTCTTTACGTATCAAGTTTCATGCTGACCTCATGGTGCAACAGTATTGAAAGGCTTTGAGAAACTATTAGACATTCGTTTCAGAAATATTCAGCCACAACCACTATTTGCTTCGAATTTACTTCAAACTCAAAATACTCTAATTGCACGTGACTAGGTAACTACCCAAAAAGAAAAAAAAAAAAGCCAATGTAATGCAGTGGTAGTTTGCTCACCTCTAATAAACACCATTGTGTGCAAGATTTTTTTTTTTACGTTATTTATTTGAAGGTTTATTAAAACTGTTTCTCTTTAGTCTATTCAGACATTGAGAAATTAATTTCACAAACGAATGGGGTAAGTTCAAGCGTATGCCTAGCCCTGTCAAAATGTTCCGCGATGCATTCTAGTCCAACTGGGATGGGCACTGACTTTCTGCGTGCATGGCACAGGACCACCGCAAGTGTGCCGAGGAGAGGCTAGCCCTGAGACAGTCCCTGCTCAAGGCAGAGGAGGAGATCTCTAGGCTGCGCGAGCTCGCCCTCTCTGCCATGGATAGCGGCAGGGGGACAGCGGCATGTCCCCCATCGTCTGCAAACTGGTATGCAGCCACAGTCGGCCGGGCAGCCCTCCTTCCTCTCTTTGCGCAACGTGTTGTGTCACACTCAATCTTTGTATGGGAGTAACCCCTCAGCATTGTCATCAGAGTACCCAAACAAACAACACGCCATCCCACTTTTGAGGGTGCTCGCCAGGGATTTCGCTAGACCCCCTAGTTTTCCTGGACACCCCCCTTGAACCTAAAAAAAAAGGAAAAAATAAAATTATTTTTTTCAGATTAAGTAGAAAACACCACCTCTCAGGTGCATATATAGAGAAAGGAAACATACATTACGGGTATGAGCATTTGGTTAATAGACGTCTGTAATTTAGCTAGTGGACTCAAAAAGAAACAGTTTTATATTTTATCTAGCCTCGCCTCGCATCGCTCTCCCCCCCCCCCGAGCCATTGGGACACCCCCCTTGATTAGAATCCTGGGGAAACCCCTGGTGCTCGCTCACTTTGCCCGAGCCTCGTGTAACCAAGGGAATTTGCACTTACGGATAGGTCTGTCCTTACGCTTTTTCTCATAATGTCCTGATTCACAGCACTTTATCAGAACTTTACCAGGAACACAGGCGCAGTCATTAAAACTAGGCATTCAAACAATGTTTTTATTTGGTCAAGTATTTTATGTGTGTTTATCCAGAACTGGCCCAAGGGAAATCTTTATCGTTCTTGAATTGTCACATCATACTTGGTGGTGCAATTCCTGAGACCAAAGAAAAGAAAAAAAACGTATCAGGCTACAGGAAAAAAAAAGATTTCTGTTTTTTGTTTGTGTCCAGACTGCCATTTAACCCTTCGACGGTTGTCGCCTTAGATCGTACGGCTGCGATTTCACATTTGAAATTTACTGCCTAAACGCCAAACTGCACGCTCTCCGAGACGTGCTGCTTTTTGTTACGTCTGTGGGGAACCATAAACGTGATGTCTGCACAGTGTTTCGCTTGCTGGGGCTATTTATAGTTACAAAACTAGTTGTGCGCAATATTGTCGCTTCGTGTGTTGACTGCTCTGACAATACTGGCAATTGCAGTGCCGGCTCTTCCAATTCAGACTTTTCATGCTTCTCAGAATTGAATTCAGAGAATGAGAGCTTATAAGCTGATGGAGAGGCTTTGTGAAATACGGCTTCAGTTCAAAATCGAACACCGCCGGAATGTCACAGAAGCAGGTGCGCCAAAGTGAAACTGGAACGAAAGAAGGGCAACGCTTCCCTGCTGAATAATTTCATTCCACGCTTCCCAACCTGAACAGCTTGCAACCACCGTACGTGCTTTCATCAAATAATGAAAAGTAAAACCTGTACATTTAGTTTTTATTTGTACTACTATTCCTTTGGAAACAAAACCTTACCACTAGAAAATATTTTTTTGGAAAAGCAACCCAATCGTGAAAAGGTTAATGCCAATTTTTGTTGATTGGGCTTTGTGTTTTGTTGTCTTTTTTTGCTATACAGTCGAACACGGATATATCGAACTCGAAGGGGATCGCCGAATTAGTTCGATATGCTAGAAAATTCGATATAAAAAAATAAAGGCCCCGAGACCTTTCCCGTGGCGGATGATCACCTACAATCGGCGCATTCAAGAATGACATGCTAATTCCGCACACACGATGCAACGGAATGTTTTATTTCCGCGAAAAAAAATCGTTTATCTTGGTCCGCTTCCTTCGTCTTCGAAATGAAGTTGAAGACGCTGTGCCTCGATCTTATCGAGGCTGTCCAGGTGCGACAGTTCGGAAGACTCTCGACGTCCGGGCCCCGGACGCTTCAGAGTCTTGCCCGGCAGCATTTGCCAAAATAAACCGGTCTCGTCGGCGTTTGAAAATTTCAGTGGTGCAAACTTCGCCGAGATTCTTTGCTACCTCTTCGTCAACCACTGCTGGATGTCCTGGCTGCGTACGGCTTCGGCTTTCGCCAGAAATGGCTTTGCCGACGATGTTGTAGCGTTGCTTAAGTCGGTGAAGCCACCCGGTGTTGTCGCCGAAATTGTCCTCACCCAGTGCAGCGGCAAACCATTTGGCCTTAGCCATCAGCATTGGGCCATCCACAGGAATGTTCTTCGCGTGCACTTCTAAAAACCAGGCATAAAGTGCCTTTTCTACTCTCTCGTGGGCAGTAGCACGCACACGACAGGCTCCCGACGTTCGCTGCTCCGCCGCCTTTGCTCATATCCGCCTTGTTCTTCAACAAAGTGCTCAGAGCGCTGCGGCATCCCGATGTCGTCCGCCACCGTCGAACTTTTTTCGCCCGCCCCCAACACGCTGTATGGCTTTAACTTTGCCGCAAAGTCAAGGTTCCTCCGCTCGACGCCGGGTCATTGCTTACACGAGAAGTCGAAAATTCAAGCAGTCCGCAGCGCCTTTGCACAGCACGAGCCAGGGCAGAGGGGAATGCGGTGGTACGCGACAACTCCAGGGAAGAACTTCAACAAAGCGCACGCGGGAACAGTCGCGATGGCGGCGATGGCTACCCGGACTGCCTGCCAGTGTGTAAGCGGGGAATAAGATAGGGGGGGGGGGGTAAGAGAGGGCCAAGAAATCGCCTGCTAGGCAGCAGCAATGTACGAAAGGCGCGGGACTGTGGTTGGCTGATCAAAACTCACAGAACATCAACAACAAAAAAAGAAAGAAAAGGCGAAAGGAGGAGGCCGCTGGCGCGCGGGCAGCAGCGCGCGTCCCTCTTCTTCGCCTTTTTTTTCTTTTGCCGGGAGGGAAAGGAGGCTCGGCGCGAGGGCAGCAGTGCCACGCCAGGGCGGTGAGCTTTCCCGCAACCTGCCGCCGGTCGTCTGCAGCATTCGCTGTCCCGCGCGTTCGATGTCTGCAGGCGCATCTTCCCATGGTTCCCTCGGGAAGATGGGTGTAATTTTTTCAAGCGTTGTTGGTGTCAAGGCGGGTTAAGGCTCATGTAGGTGATGTTGTTGACTTCAGTTTCGCGCGGCGTTCGAGCAGGATCCCATGGCGGGTAAAAATACCGTCTATATAAACGCATGTAGACTTTGGTACTTTTGCCAAAGGATTTTCAATGGGATAATTTACGAGTTCGGAGAGTAGCCGAAAATTCGATATATCCGTGTTCGATATATCCGTGTTCGACTGTACAGTGCAATCCACTTATAACGATAGCGAGGAAACCCGAAATTCCAATCGTTGTAACCGATTATCGTTGTATCAAGACTAGAATCTGATCATTTCTAGACTAGAAACTCTCAGAAACTGATCATTATAAGCAGTGCGTTGTTAGATGTGGTGTCGTTATAAGTGGGATCGCACTGTATTCAGTCACTGGGTTTTGTACCATGTCATTGCCAAACCAGCTCGCTTGTGCCCTTGCTTCTCTTCCGGTGTACTCTGCGGCCTCTCCTAAACTGCCCGTGTTCCCCACCCCCACGCAGCTGCACAAGCTGTACTGGAAGTACCGCAAGACGGACAGCCTCCGCAAGGGCCTCGCCTACCAGAAGCAGTACCTGCTGGGGCTGCTCCAGGGCTTCCAGGCCACCGAGGAGCTGGCGCTGCGCATGATGGGACGGGGACGCACGCACCGCCGCCACCCGCTGGAGGACGAGAGCCTGCCGCACCCGGTCGCGGAGGAGGGCGCCACCTGCTCGCAGTCGTCCGGTTCTTCGTCCGGTTCGTGGCGGTCGCCCGGTTTCGGTTCCGTTCGGCCGTGCTGCTGGTGGTGGCGCTGCATCGCATGCGGCACCTGGTCCCACAAGTGGCACCTGGCAACGTGCGTCCCCGCCGGTGCCGGTGTTGCTGCACAAGGTGGAGCTGGCGGTGCGCACCGTGCCGATGGGTGAGAACGACCTTTTTGTTGCGCAACCGCTTTTGGGTTGGCTACAGTGAGCGATTGATGGAAACGATGCAGTAGGACCTGCTATTGTTTAGTCGGTTCACAATAAGAAGCAGTTCCTTACTGTATCGGTACTGGAGGCGTTCGTGCCGGGGTTATGAGCCCGTCACAATGTTTTGTTGCCTCTGTAAAACCTTGGCTATATATGCTTTTCAGCATTCTAAAAAAAAAAAAAGGTGATTTTTTTTAAATGCGGCAGTCGGCAGAGCTTTGAACAGGATAGAGCAACTTTCCCGTAATAGTTTTGTTTTGCATAGACATCTCTCTGGGCCTGGAGCACCTAGATTTGCTCGAATAAGCTAGAAATAATTGCAAAGTGATATATAGGCTGTCCCCAAAGAATTCTAGCACCGTAAAACTAGCCAGGAAAGTTAGCACCTGCACATAGAAAGCTCAAACTTTCACCAAATGGTCATTTAGGTGTGCACTTACATGATAAAATTTCAGAGCATAGCTCCTTTCCTGCAAAAGGGAGAGGAGCGAAATTCCCAGGGTCATTGACAGACGAGTTTGCAGTTGACCGTGTCAGTGATGGTTGTATTAACTTGTGGCGTCATCTCCCTATAAGCATATTGTGCAGACGATGCACTCTGTTGTCTGCTCGCTGCACTTATCGAGAGATTCCGCTAATTACTTAAACTCAGCACTAAAGTCGTCCCGCTCGTCACTACTTAAAACACGGGTGGGCGGGGGGCTTGAATCCACAGTCTAAAACAGTGGTTCTCAAATGGGGGTCCGCAGACCCTTTGGGGCCTCTGAAGGCCTTTTTAGAGTCCGTAAAGCCCTTGACCGTCAGTCAAGCCAAGTACCAAACTTCTTTCTTTTTTTATTATTGATGCTGGCTGTTTTACAAAGCTAAATAGACAAAACCGCGTGCCTTGAGTCAGTGGGGATGATATTCACCGTCTCAAAGCTTCAAAGTTGTTATGCATATTATTAGTTTTCTTCATCTACTTCTTTTTCGTCGTAATCATCCAACACGCACTCTCCCCCTCTGTGGTTGGGGTCCCTCGCCACCTCTGCGGATCCAGAAGGAGTCCCCGAAACATCGGTGGTTGAGAACCACCGGTCTAGAAGAAAAGATGATTACTGAGCATATTTTTTGTGCCACATATGGTTTGGCCAGTTCGTGGATTGGCGAGTCATGGAGACGAATCCCCGACCCCCATTGCAGCGCTGCAGTGGAGGGGAGGTGCCTCTGGTTCGGGGTTCTCGTTGGGCACTGCCCAATCTTCCCAGTCGTCGGTGCACTCGAGTGGCGCCAGCTACCAGGGGACCCCCGGTGCCGCAGCACTGCCCAGGAGGACCGCTGCCTTGCTCTCTAGGTGCCGCAACCCTTCTTTATTCCTTGGCTCGAAATAACCTTAAAACACAGCGCGTTCAGGCGTGTCATGCGCCGTGCAACGGAAGCTAAGTCGCACATTTCCGTTTCAGCCCGAATGACTGCGTTACGGCGGCTTGCGATCATTTACAAGAGAACACGAGAGAGCCTAGATCTAAGAGAGGAAGCAACTAAAACGGGGGGGGGGTTTGCAATTTAGTGGCGGACGCCTCCCACGCGTACTGGGTGCACGTGCGCGCGTGCGTTGCAGCGTGGTGAGGAGAATAGCGGGGCCGAGCAAAGCTTGGAGACGCCCAAAGTCAATCGACGCTTGCAGACACTCAACGCTTTTGCTGTTCTTCTTGCACCACGTATTGCAGACGTGGCCTGTGGACCTTGCGACCACGATCGAGCGATTGCAGACGCTCAAATCGAGGCACACTAGGGAAGATGGTGGGACACTGGCGCCATCTGTCAGGAAATAAGAAATTAATGCGAGACCAAATTCCGATTTGATGGCCCAGACATGGCAGGCAGCGTTCGTTTGGGCTTCCATTGTGCAGCACTGCTTGGGGAAGGGCTTGTAGTTCTTTTTGCTTCTTGCTACGGGTTAGGAAGTATGGATATGTTTTCTGATGAGAATGCAGTTTTCTTTGTGCGTGTGCCGTGGCACTACTTGAGGTGTCACACTGACGTGACCAAATACTCTAAACAACTTGGTTTTCGCAAGGACCTAATTTTTGCGAATTTCACGGGTTGCCTACAATTCACAAAAAATAGGTCCCGCGAACAATTTCGGTAAAATGTCAACACATTGGAATCTATATTGAGATCCCACAGCGTCGCAAAAATTAGAGTATACTTGCAAAGTGCCTACTAGAAAATCTTCAAATTGAATGTCAATTGAATGTTAAAAATGTTCTATCTGTATTTAAAACCTCAGTTTTTCACGCACCCTTAAATATGCCTGGTAGCAACATAGTCGAATGACCGTGAAATGAAGCTCTTTGCATTTTTTGCCCAACAAGTGAATTCTTTATTGTTCCTGTCAGCTTCATCTTTTAGCCGAGAGCCAGTTGTGAGCCTAAGTTTGTGCCTTGTTGAGTCTTCTCAGATTGTCTGAAGCAATTGGCAGCATAACCACTGCACTTCTCACGGAAGCGTGTCTCAGTGTTAAAGGTTATGATTGAGAAATTAGATTTATTTTTGGCTCATCATGAAGTTGGCCCCCAAATCTTTCCCCGGTATTGTTACAAAACGCACTGAGCAAAGTCAGCAAAGGTAGCTTGTGTGTTGCAGTGTTTACACCTTTGAAACGGACTTCCAAGTTTGTGTGTTGTGGCATACAATGGTGCCACCATATAAGCAGCATCCATGCTAAGCATTACCAGGGAACTTCTCGGAAAACCTTCGAATTTCTGTTTTTAGAGCGACGATCCTTTCTATCGAATAATGTCAAACTTTCAAGTCTGACTGTGTTGCCTTCTTCATTCATTTCAGGAACCCAAGTTCTGCATTGTCTCACCAAACAGACATGAAGGAGTATGTTGTGAGGCTAGAGAGCCTGCACAAACAGTTTGGACTCAGTGACCAGTGACCGATTGATGACATGCCAAAAAGCTAATTTATAGAATAAATCGGCTCATCGAATTATTCTGTAGATACTGACGACGCGGAGATGTCGGCGAGTGTCGAACGACATATAGGTATATTTTTTGCAACATTTTTTTACGTTGACTGCCGAGGGCACTACATTGCTACTACTAGTATTTCTCTTTTTATAAATTTAGGAGAGTTGTCTTTTTTACAAATTCTGCGAGGTTTTCATCGGTGTTTGTGCCTTGTGGGAAAGTAGCTTTGTAACTCGTGCCTTACGTCTTGTCGGCTTTGTATTTGCGCGGGAATGAATGTTAGTATGTGTACATAGCTACCAGCCGCCTTGACGCAGAAACAGGTCCATAAACATTGTTTGTGCTGAGGTGTGCGACATGTACCTGTCGCAGGGGGTCTTGTTCATATCATGAAAGCATGTAGTAGTACTTTTTTTTATCACTGTTCGTTGGTTTTTACATTGACAGCTGCCTTACAGATAGTTAGGTCGACATTTTACAGATGTGCAAATTTGTTTTTGAGTCTTGCCTCTGCAAATGGAGGATGGGAACCTTTATTTTGCCACGGAATAAATGTACATATACTATCTTGGTTTTTGAAACAATGTCTCGTCGTTGACTCATAAGGATACACGGGGTGGGAGCGGCGAGTTTGCCTAACAGCCGATTGCATGAATGGGCCAATCTGGGATAATTCCCATCGGTCTAGCAATTTTCTCGTTCAGAACAATGAGAACCCAATGGTAACTACTCCTGGGGACGCATGGCATGCATCCGTACAAATGGGGGTTCATGCCACATGTCACAGTGCAGTGTTTTTGCCCCTGGATGCAATCACGAGTCAGTTCATTAGTTTGTGCACAGGAGAACTTTAGTGCTCTGCCCAGCTTTAGCATGAACTGTGGAAAGGGTTATAAGCCTGGCTAGCTCCTGTAGGGGCTATGTCTGTGGGAGTCTTTGTGCAGCCGAGGTGCATTCAAAATCAAGGATCCCGCACTTGTAGCCTCCACCGCAGTCCACGTTAATGTGAGACGGAGTATGCCAGTGCAAAGGTAGGTCTAAAGAGTTTGGCAGCCCAATCGCCAAAGTTGCTTTTTCCGTTGCTTCCGTTTCCTGCTAGGTGGTGCAAGCCATCATCCATCACAGAGTGTCTATGCTCTACCGTTTCAAAGATATATGAAGTCACGCGTGTTTCGTCCTAGGACATGCGCTTTTTGTGTCTATTCGCTTTCAATATTTTGGATGTGCGCATTTGGAAGCGACAGACTGACCAGTTAATAATGAAAACGTAACGTGCTTGTGGCATTTTGTTTTATCGTCAAAATGCATGTCGTTTGGCGCACATCAAGGCATGACCCAAAATATTTTACACTTGTTTATTTTTAGAATGAAAGGAGCAATTGGAGCAATCGTTTTCATCCAAAAAATATTTCCATCGAAGCTCTATGGGCCACTGTTTTGGAGGAGGGTGTTTTGGGTTTTTCAGTCTAGGAGAGATTAGGATTTGGATAAGGGATTATAGTAGTTCGGCTAATGTACTATAGGAAAGTTGTCCAAGATGTGTGGTGGTCATCTCGACATGCAACAGTTTGCCAAATAAAGCTCCATCCACAATTTTTGGCCAAACTATGTATTTCACGTACTGTATGGTAAGTCTGTTTGGCCATTGTTTGCGGCACAACCGACACAATCAGTTCATTATAGTAGCAGTAATAATGATAATCCGTCGCGTGTGCTCGGTTGCTTGTTTCTCCTGAAGGTAGATTGTAGTCGTGCGCCGGGCCAACACCACCTAGACAGAAGGCCTCCGCATGGTCTTCTCTCCCTCTATGAAACGTCATCAGAGTCGGATCGCGCTAACTCGGCTATTGGGACCGAGCCCGACCTTCGACGCGCTGATTGGACACGAGCCCCAGCCGAACACTGACGCAGCACTCGTGGCCAATCAGAGGCCTCGATCGATCTGACTGTGATGACGCGTGCGGAGAGCCTTCTGTCTAGGTGGTGTTGGCCGGGCGCGGTCTTGCACGTTAAGCTTCACTGCTTGGCACCGGCATGCTTGAAGCAGCGGCTGACCCGGAGGAGCGCTTTGTTTCAATGTGCTGGAAAATTTTGCTCACTCTTGTCGCGCTAATGTGCACGGCAGCACCAGTGTGTGCAACTTAACTTTTGCCCGCTGGTAGCACTGGAAACTGCACAGAAGCTGAAACCTCGGGAGATTGGTAGTTTTTAAGATGCAGGTGTAGTCAGCCTTAGGTACATTTGGGTAATATAATTAGTTTTGAATAAAAATAGACAAAATGGCACCAATAATATGCATGTTGAGTGGACTTTCTGGAGACTATATCAGTTTAATCAAATACGAAATTATCTAGGGATTTGAACTAAGGGGTACGAAGGAAACTCAGGTTTGCAGAACTTAGCACTCGCCATATGTATCTATATAAAACACGTAACTTGCTTTCTTTTTTTTTTTTTTCTTTTTTTTTTTTAGGGAGGGGTTTTGGAGGTAGATTTTGAATGTGCTTGTACTCTGTACGA
The DNA here is from genome assembly GCA_037355805.1 of Ixodes ricinus. Taxonomy (NCBI): domain Eukaryota; kingdom Metazoa; phylum Arthropoda; class Arachnida; order Ixodida; family Ixodidae; genus Ixodes; species Ixodes ricinus. Next base: position 18,467 of record JAZHYW010007003.1, read on the forward strand.
AGTTCAGCGGGAATACTGTCGAAACAACGGCAAGGGCGCTTTGTACATGTGCGTGCAGCATTATCGCCGTCAAGACGTGTACATCACCAAGGCAAAATATGCAAAAAAGTTAAAAAGCTGCTTTGCATGCTTGGAATGCATTCTGCAGCCCATGATGGCAGCGCGCAGGAGGCGATTATTTGAAGGTTCCGCGTTCTGTTGCTTCACTTGCACTCTGCCATTTCATGGTCATTGCATAATGCTTCCGCTTGACCATAGGCTATGGCTTGACTATCAGTTTGTGTCAATTAAATTAAATTCAAACTACCGTAAACGACTAAATTTTCGCGGCGAGGACCTCATTTTCGCGAATCGCCTACAAACGCGAAAAATACGTCCCGCGAACAATTCGGGCAATATATGAACGCTACGAAAGCTACACTCGATTCGCGAAAATTCGAACCCGCGAATAATTTAAAATTTTCAGCTTTGGCCCGATTTGCGAAAAATTAAGTCGTTTACAGTATTTATTTCCAGTGGGAAAATTTTTTTTAAATTATATATATATTTAAATAACATAAAATCACGAAATTATTAATTCAGAGTAGTTTTAACAGCCGCCACGGACGTCAGAGCACAAATACAATACACTCGAAAAAGGTTATAGTAGAAATAACTGCGGAGATTCAGATGAGCTGGTGAACTTTCAATATCTTGAACACCCGCGAGTAGGAACAAAAAGTCTACAACGCGCACGCAAATGTCATTGAAGTAATTATATTCTAGACTCTATAATATAACAACTACACTAACCATTGTGTGCGTATTGCTCACAATTAAGTTATTCGCCTAACTAAATATGCGAACTGACCAAGATACCGAAACCGAAATTTAAACGTACAAGAGCAATAGAATCGGTAGACGGTTTTTAACAAAGTCGCTATTAAGCTATTAACGTTGAATTTTTTAATCACGAAGCTTTCGGTTATCGTGAATTATTTGTACTGCCTGGTAAATATCGTAGTTTCGATTGAATTCACATCGCAAGACGCTATTTAGTTGGCTTAAGTGAGCAACATCAACAACCAATCCAAAGCCGATCCGGCACATTCGAATCTCGCAAATATTGTCGTATTGTTTTGTTCTGCGTTTAGAAGCATGGAAACCGACGACGTTCGCTCGAAGCTATGGAATAACGCCATAGAAAAGGCGAGTAAGGACCTCGAAGCTGTAGCGGCCGACCAAAGCTCAATCGAAAGGACCGTGGCAAGCATCGACGCCCTTGTGGCCCAGGTGTCTCACTCGGTGGAGTGCCTCTTTCCAACCAACGGAAAAGAATCGCATCTAGCAGTTGAAAACGAAGATATCCGGAACTATCTCGCGCTTGAGCGAGAACTAAACTCCACAGCACTTCCACACGCACCAGCGGTAAGCAAGAACGAACGGCCGGAAGCGCCGGCTACGACAAATTATCGGTGTAACGCTTCGCTGCTAGTGTACGACGCACTGAAAGCGGTAAGCAGCGAGAATCCAGTACAATTCTTGAATGCAAGCAAAGACAGGTGCTGCGCAGAGCTGGTTAACGAGCTCGTCTGTAGGGAAGAAAAGAGATTCCACTGCAAAACGTGGGCGGTTTCCACCTCAATACCTGCGGGTTCAGCAAAAGGTCTGGCTGGTCCTGGAGAACAGGAGAAGCTGCCAGCCGTCATTGCAACCACTCTGGAAAAGCTGGTGACAGAGAACCTGCGCTCCAGGCTTGACGACATTTTCCAAAGCGTCAAACCTCGCGACAATGTGGCAGAGGAAAAGAAGAAACTGCTGAAAGAATTCGGCGACCTGGCCAAACAGATGGCCAAGTCGTGTAGCCTCGACGTCATGGAAGCACAGTACAGCCGACGAGTCGGGAGGCGACTGCACTGTACAACAGGAGGGTGGAGCTTCTGAGGCAGCTCGCAGATCAGCACGCGAGACTTCAGCTCGTGAAAAGAACGCAGGAGCGACGCGTAGCCTCCACCGAAGCAGTCTCGGACCACATCGCCGAAGCGCGTACAGTCCTTGAATCAAGACTCGAAAAATGCTCAGTCATCATGGCCGCAACGCAAGACCTGCAAATCATGCCCTTGGATACACCTCCATTCAAGTTCAAGAAGTTTGTAGCTGAACCCGGGTGCGCGGAAGACTTCGATAAGCTTTGCAAAGAGCTTCGCGGTAATCTGCCCGTCGAGAACCGGCGTCTGGAGGCTCTTCAGAACGACCAGCGTCATTTGGATGAGCTTGTGGCTGACTTCCACCGGGAACTGTTAAGACAATGTCAAGGCAGCATCCCAGCCTGGTGCGCGGGCCAGAAGGCGGCGATGAAGGGCAACCGCAACGAAGTCATCGTGCGGGAACTCTTCAAGGAGTTCCACCGTAACCCTGATAAGTTTGTGAAGCGCATGCGTGCCTTCAAGACTCGAGCTGTCCCTGGTTCGCGAGGGGCTTCTGTGGGCTCGTAGTGCTCGCAACAAACTTCGTTTTGCACAATAAATTGTGTAACAATTCTATTTAACATGACGGTAACTCTGAGGCTGAGAAAGAGGAGAGTTAAAATGGGAGGACAGGAAAAAATGGGGACAGAGCGTCTCAAAGGAGATCACATGTTTGTCCATCGTGTTCAATAATCAATATACACCAGCTCGCCTGTACAAACTCTAAAACTTTTTTTTCTTCTTTTAGGCGGGATTTGAAGATGTTAAAATGCCAAGCTCTAATTGTCTGATTGAAGGAAATAGTGGGTAGACCTCAAGGCATCTAACATTGCGGTCTGCCCACTATCACTTCAATCAAAGTCAATTAGAACACTGCGTCGTTCTGATGTCACCGCAACCCCTGCACAAGAGGCAGATGACTTGCTCTCCGCATTCAGTTTCAATAGACTCGGGCTATGAAGTAGAAAACTGAGTACGAAAACAGATCTTTGGAGTGTCTGCATGCTCCTTAAAATTCATTTATTAAAACAAACGTTCAGCCTTTCCACCCTGGTGAAGAAGGAAGAGCAGCGGAGCTGTAGCTTCTGTTCTCGGCGGTGGCTTTCCAGGCGAGCAATCTGCTCTTCTTTCGCAAGGGAATCTGAAGCGCTCGGCGCAGTGGAACTTTAGGCGATAGCGGCCACGCGGCGGATGTGGAACCATTCGCGCTGCTGCGCTCATCGCCGTTCGTTCCGTTCCCGCTCTTCCTCCAAATGCCTCCAAAGAAATGTTGCCGCCATCTATGAGCGACGGCAGCAACAAGTTGTCTGGTTGCCGAGGCTGGGAAGGTTGCCGCGATCTATGAGCGACGGCGGCAAGCGGACAACCGGCAAACGCAACACTCTGGACACCTACCGCCATCTATGAGCGACGGCGGCAACCAGAGTGTTGTGTCGACATTTGTTTGGTACCGGACACGATCCTGGAAAAACTAGCCCTTAACTGTAAAAAAAAAACAGTTTGATTAGGGTGACATTGTCGAATGAGGAGTAAACTTCGAGTAAACAACCCCAGCTTTAGGATTGCCCTTCTATTTTTGTCTTGTTTGTTTAGATGTTTCGTGTTTTAGTAAAAAAAATTATACATTACGGCTACTTACGTCACAAGATTATCAGTTATCTTTGCCAGTGGCGTCACTAGGAGGGAGAGGCGGACCGCCCCGGGTGTCGGACTCGGGGGAATACGGCTGGGCAGGGAGATGAGGGGGCGGGGGGGGGGGTCGTCGTCACGGCGAGCTATGAGAGCCTGGGGGCGGGGGGGGGGGGTTGTCGCGGCGGCTTAACCGCTGAACCTACAAAAAAAAAAAAAGGTTTTATTGAAAAATAGAAACAAATTACCTCAGGGGAGCTAGAACTGCATGCCTACGAGGGAATACGGACCAACCACGGATCCACTCGCATGTATCGCAAGGCATAAAAGCGCGTTGGCTCAACGATTTAAATTTAGCGCCTCTCTAACAGTCTTGACTACTTGTCACGGGATGGCGCTTGGAGTCAAACGAGCGCGCGAATCCGCACCCGCACAAACCCCGCGACGAGATGACGTCACCTGATTCGACTCCCGTCGTTCCTCGCGGCTGAAAGATGGCCGATCGAGGATTTTAGGTCTCCTAGGAAATAGTCTCTTCTCCTTTGTCCCCAGCGTTTTTATGAATGGTGTGCTCAATTCCTAGCGCGCGTCAAGGCTGACCGACATCGCCCGAGTGCGCGCCTACCGTGTTCCGTCCCAAGAACGAGGATTAGCGGCCCAGATGTTCAGCTGACGTGCATCATCGGGGCCAATCATGGAGACTGTAGCATAGGCCTAAAAGCCTCGGGATCGATAGGCTGCTAGCGCCGGTCATGCGCTTTATTTAGTCCCCACAAAACTGTGCTGTATTTATACCGATCATGCAAGCCCCAAACGTCCCCGAGCCTCCGCCCGCAGAGTGCAACATCAAAGTCGTATGCCGCTTCAGGCCGCTCAACGATGCCGAGGAGCGTGCCGGCAGCAAGTTCATCGCGAAGTTCCCCTCGGGTTCCGAGGATTGTACGGCGATTGGCGTGAGTACCGCTTGCACATCACCTTTTTCACGTGTGTAGACCTTTTCTGAGCCCGACACCTGACTCCGGTTTTAATCTTGGGGGCGGTTGCACCGCCCGGCAGGACGTCCTACCCGTCCTAACCTAGGCGTTGGCTCATGGACTGCCCATCCAATCGCCCCACGGTCGCCTAACCCTAGACAACTTGCCTTGAGCGCTTCCACGAATTTCGTGGGCTGAGCGTGTTTGGCGAAGCTTGCTCTCTCGTTGGTCATTCAGAAGAAAGCCATTCTACGCGACGCGCAGATCGAACGAAGACGTTTGATTTGCGTGCGTCGGCGCTTGGCTCTCTCGTTGCATGCCGCAGTTTTTCGGGATGTCAGATGGCTGTCACCGCATGTGTTAGTACGGACCGACGACAGCGTGACCGTGATCCTGCAGACGGTTTTGGTCGCTGCAGACGATTGCGGGACCGGTGACGCAACCGGGGAACGTGAGGTCCCCGTTTCACGCCCGCGGCTGCCGGTACACGACGCCGTCGGGTCTAGGTCGCGACGTGGAAAACAGCGCCCGCACTTTCACTCGCCGCGCTGGAGCGCAAAAATAATCGCCCCGCTTATCTCGAGACGCGGTGACTAAGAGACAACATTGCCAGGACCTCCGATACGAAGAGCACGGACGAAGGGGCAGACTTTTGCCCCCGAGTCCGTGTATGATTGGCTTCGGCCGGCTGCGAAGGTCCGAACGTGTGCGTTAAAACTCTATGGTACCACTTCGGTGCAGTCAAAGTTCTCATAGTCGTTCTCATTCTGCCACTAACAATAGTAGATAAGTTACTGGAATTCGCGATTGTTCGAGTGCGATAACGTCAGATCGAAAACTGACCGATTGCCCCAAGACGTTTTTGCGATGGTTTGCATTCAGGCAGCGTCCGGAGCGAGTCACGTTCGCACTCTCGACCGTTTTCTGTTCGCGTTTGCACGCGCTGAGCACACCCCACGTGGAAAGCAGCAGCAGACAGAGCGTCCTTGACACCCCTCCGCAAAAGCGGTGCGCCGCCGATGATTATGTGGGGCGACCGCTGGCGATACAGCGGCGCGAGCAGTGACTCACGCCGACCGACCTGCAGTGATCCGTCAAGACCGGCGATTATTTCGAGCCCGTGCAGCTGCGTAAGGAACTTTGTAGTTTCTGCGCTTGATAGGAAAAGGAACGGCATTTGGGGGGCCGAGTCCGCGGCTCGTTCTTTTTATCTATTTATTTTCTTATTTCGTATCTTTTACGGTGACAGGCGCGACCTCGAGCATTTCGCGACTTTTTGAAGGTCTGGCTACGGAGGTTTGAGGTCTACGTTTCTTTGTTGCCCAATGCCGACGCTTGAGCTTGACGTTTGCCACCTTTTGCATTGTCGAGTCCAGCCTAACATGCTACGTCCAAAACGTTCAAACTACTCGGTATAATTTTTAAGCAGTCAGATACACGCCCTTTGAACTGGATCACTCACACAAATGCAAGGTACTTGCTGGCGATATTCAGTGAAACCTTGTAGATGGATGGATGACACTTGCACCGCCTAGTCTAAAAAGATTTACACCCTCCCCTTTCAATTTTTCTCTACATTTCATGTCCCCTTTAGATCATCTAACCGACCAACCTCGTGTAATATCATGTTTCTCTAGACCTTTTCCACCAATCTTCTGATCCTGTCTTTGAAACTGTATTCCATTAAAATGTGCACAGGACAAGGTTGCTTGCCTTGTGGCAGCAGTTAATCAGTATTTCTGTAGGTATATTTACAGCATTAGGTGTATCTTCAAAATGTGTAGTCCCTTTAATGTGGATATCTGAGGTAGGGAACCCAGCCATTTATTGGAAATCTAATTAACATCAACATGAGAGTGGCTTTGGCTATAGCATTACATCCTCACTAGTCAACATACATGCAGCATTGTTTGAAAATATTTGGCAAAGACTGAAGGATGTTCCCCACAAGGACAATGGCTGTTATTGTCTTCATATCCACTTTGCAACCTTGGCACTTGTGCATCTACAATGGAGTGGACATCGTTTTCGCAAATTGCAGTTCTCCAGAGCTGGAAAGACAACAGAAGATCTCATAAGCATGCAAATGTGTTTAATGTCCCAACATTGCACTTTTTGTTCTGACTTTGTCAGTTTGTTGAGGCTCTTATCTACCATGTGTTCATGCCCTTCCTGTTCATTTGCAGCAAACATCAGCTTACATAACCTCCTCCATGCTTTTAAGGCTGGAGGTGCGTATGCATGGCTAAATTAATGTTAATGAGATTTACTCACGTGCCATAGTAGCTTCCTAACTCACAATAAACTGAACATAGAAAACTCTTAGACTTGAGTGAGTCTCTCAGAGGGATATAAATGCATTTTTCATTGAACTTTGTCATGTACAGTTCTGTCTGAAGTTCTGGAATCTTTGGGAATCCTTCCTGCACATTTAAGTGACATCCCAAGTTTGTCTCTTTGCTAAGCGAACTGTTTATTTGTAGTAAAGCACAACTCGCCACACGAAGTTATAATGGATAAAAACAATTGAAAAGCAAAATATAAAGCTTGGAACCAATCATGCTTCTTTTCTCGTGTTGTGTGATAACTATAATAATCCTTCATTTCTTTAGTGCCCCAGAACAACCATCATGCTTTGATATGGTTGCACAGACATAAAAGCATCACACTATAGTTTGGCGGGGATATTTATGAAAAAGTAAAATCAAAGTTCACATTAACTGAAGAGCGTGTTGGACAAGGTTGCTATCGAAGCTCGCAATATCCTTTTGATATTGATGGGCGTAGTCCTCTGGGGGTTATCCGTTGCAGCGTCTGAAAACAATCTCTGCTCTCCTGGTGTTCTTATCAGATCCGATTGTTGAGGGATAATCTTTATGTAAGGAACGAACAGATAATAGGAGCGCGATAATAACGGTGACATCAGTTGGCACGTGAAACGAACCTCCTAAAAAATCCATAAAACTTTTTTTTTGTAATTTTAGTAATTTCAGATTTTACGTTCGCAAAGTTGAACGCGTTTTCGGTGTTTTATGAGATAATTAAATTTGTTTCGTTGATTCTATTAGTTTTATGATTGATAGAGTGCACGCAGGCGTCTGATTACTTCTAAAATATTCCTAGTTCTATGTCGTCATTGCACTTGACCGAAAGCCGCCAAACCTCAAAACACAATTTTATATAAAAAAGAAATAAAAATAGACATCATAATTTAAATTTATAAAACAACGAGGAACACAAGCATACAAACAATTAGGCTGAAAACAGCTTTTGTGTTGTGTGGGCTGTTTTGATTTTTGTTTTGGCTCAGGGTTTAGAATACGACACTTCCTAACCATGCGGATTATCAGCCGAAAATCTGTATTTGTTTATTGTTGCGTGCTTACGGTTCGTGTTTCCGTAAATATCGGGGCCTCATACATGCCTTGTTTCCTCTAACCAGCTGGCTTGCACACATTCGGTTCTTGCGAGGCATTAGAGAGTTTTAGTAGATCGTTCCGATGACTCCGATAACGATACCCGATACTTTGCCTCCGCCTTTGCGCTTACATATATAGTATCGTTATCGGGGGTATAGGAGGTATCGGAACGATCTACTAAAACTCTCTATTATGTCGCCGCGATGGATTATCGGCTTAGTCGGGCTTGTCGGATAATAGACACAGAGGACACGCGGGCCCGTACCTTTGACTGCGTTGCCATAGAAAGTTGCCCCCAAATTAGCAAAGCTGGGAGAAAAAGAAACTGCATTTATGTTATTTTGGAACATGACGCGTCTGCGTTTCTGGAAGGTTCTGAGAAAGGGAAGTGATGTTGGGCACAGGCGTGCAAAACAATGCCCCGTAGATTTTTGTGTCCTTCCGCCGAGCGAGAGTCTAAATTCGGAAGTGCGGGCGGAAACTGCTTGGACGCCGGTCTCCACGCCGACAAGCCCCTTCAACGTAAACACCGTGTTGATATTCGAAGTGTTTGTTCGAAGCTGGCTCTTCGTTGCTGGCGGCTGACGTGTGCGGGAATGAAGCCCCTGTCAGGCAGTTGGCCACATCTGCTCTGAATCTAACCCAAGTAAACACGATGGGTGGTTGCAATTGCCCTTTCAACGAGCGGCACAAAAGAGCGGCATGAAATTGACGTCATCAGCATCGCGTGACCGCGTCACGTGACATGGTGCATACACGATTTACATGATTCGGCTATGTTGCCTCCAGACCGCGGGCTCATTTGAATTTTGCACGAGTGGCTATTAAACGGGCCTCAAGTCTGGGCCCGTCATCGCGAAGCTGGGGCGAACGGCCGCCCTGCCGCCGAGGTTCTTCGCTCGCGCTCTGGATCGATTCACTCGGTCTGGGTTAGGGTCTTTGGTCTGGGTAGGGTCTGGCACATGGGTCTGAACTCCGGGGGCGTGGTTGCGACACGGCCCGCGCGAGCTCGGCTGGCACCCCCGCGCGTTGAACTGGCGGAGGCACGCGGCATTGCGCAGCTGTCACACAGCCCGTCGACTGCCCAACGGTGCGCACAATATTCTTAAAGTATTTTTTTTTTTATCGATTGTGTGAATTGGAATGTTCCTTTTTGGGTTAGACATTGATTCTTGAATTGCTTAGACGTTTATTCGTTCTCTTTGAGGGCCCGTTTCAGCGTGTTAGACAATAGAAGGAGAGAGAGAGAGAGAGATCACACCAAAGGAACACAAGCACGCACATATAAGGATGAATAGAAATCATACAAACCGGAGCGTTATGCTGTTGTAACTCCAGGCCATAAATTGAGCGAGCGCGTCCAAGAAGTCTAGTATGCTATTTGGTAACATCCCAAGAAAAATGGGCGTTAAAAAAAAATGTATATATTGGTAATGAAATAACGAAACAGTATTTATAGCCTTCGATTTACGCTAGCAACCAGGCAACTTTAACTATAATTCCATCTGGTCATTCAACTTGTTTCTCTCACAGTTCTTGATCCTTGCAACCCATTAGCCTGTGCATGGTATTCGCGCCACTTCCGGCCGCCATGACGGAGAGCCGAGAACACTTCCGGTTCGGGGATTTTTGCATGCTTTTAAAGGGCAACGTCGCCGCTATGTTTCGTGTGTTCCGTAATTAGATCGGTCTTTTTATGCGTTTTCCGCGTCCACTGGCTTTTTGAAGTGCTGTGGTGTTTTGCGATTGACTGGGCAACTTTGCTGCGCCTAATTTCCGCGAAATAAAAGATGCAACGAGCCGCGGCACCGCGGCCGTCGAGCACGGACAGTGAGTGTGTCACGCGCGCGTCCATTTTACGCTCTGCACTACGACTCTCCCGGACATGCGAAGCGAAACTGTGATTGAACGAATCACACTTGAGTTCTTGCGCAAATAAAAAATGGATTGGAAATATTAATTAGTATTCGCCCAAATATAACTTTATATTTTAGCCTGAGCCCAGGTTTTCATAACACAGACCACTGACACAGACTAACTTTGTACTTCATAAAATATTTAATAACTTAAATAATAGTATTTATCGGTTTTCTTTTTTTGTAGTCTTAGAGCAGATTTGTTTATTGACGTAATTTTTCCGGTGCATGCGAACTTGTGAACAGTCTGTTAGAGTCCTGACAAACTGTAGCAAAACCCCACATACAAACTAAAAAAACAAGAAAAAAAAGATAAAATTTTAGGAACCGAAGTTGGGATTCGGTTCCACGTCAATTTTGAGGTGGGAGCTGCAGGTTTTTATTTTCAGCATGCAATAAAGCGCCTGTTCGTGACACGATTAAAGCTAGTCGGGGAACGTAGCATGAAGCCACTGGTTTTCGGTTTTATTTCTCGCCCACGCCGTCAAACACGACAGCGCTTGTGTGTCTCCCCAAACAGAACAGTTCGAACGGATAGAAAATGTCCCCAGGAGTGCCGCGTGATCGTAACAAGTCGGACGTGAGACTATACTTCGTTTCAGCTTCCGTCCGAGCGCAGCCAAAGCTACGTGTGGCCGGAGCCAATCACATGCCGGCAATGGGTCGCACGATCGCGCCTGCACTTTTGTATCACTCCGCTGCGCCGCCGGTCGTCCGCGCCGCCCGCGCTCGCTGAGTATTTCGTCTGCTACGGGTGTATCAACGGTATCGTCTGCTACAGGTTTAAAAAGTGCCCTTTCACGTTCTGAAATTTTGTCACAGGGGATGTCAGTACGTAGGCTGGCCGCTGGCGCCTGTGTCCGAGCTTTCTACCTGCTCAGCATCTCGGCATAGTTTCGAGATGTAAGTACACATTGCAAAGTGCCCGATGACCCGGCCGTTGATGTTTCCTTGTATTGTCTGGAAATGGAAGGACTTGAGGCGCAGTCCTTTCCACCAGCTCCTCGGCGTTCAATGTGATCGGCAAATACAGGGGTGCCCTGATTTCGCAGCGTATCAGTGAATTGTCTTGTGGCCCGGACGCTTTTCTTGTTTACAACGCATTCGCGGTACGACGTTGCCGGAGTCTCGTGCCGAATTTGAAAGTAGACATTCATTAGGACCTCTCGCGCCTGACGCCCAAACGTGCCTTTGCCAAAGGACGTTTTGAAGCGAATCGGTGAGGAAAGCAGCGAAGCACATGATTCGACGATTACGGGAACGAAATCACACAGAAAAACCGAGCGCTGCAGCCGTGTTGCCAGCGGATGTACGTGTTTTCACCAAACCACATGCGTTTACATATAATAATAAAAACATAAACTTCAAATATTTCATTCCTTTCGTTGCAAATCATTCTCAGCTGTACAGATCCGGAATATTGTGCAATGTTTACGTACAAAACAGTTGTTTTTTAAAAACATTACTTTTGTGGACTACTTTGTTGTGCGTAGGAATGCTCTTCTCGAAGTTGCGAACCGTCCCTCAGTCTTCGGCTGCGCTCGGACGGAAGCTGAAACGAAGTATAGTTTTCTTACCTTGTCTCCCGGGGTTTAAGATGGCCTTTTGACGTTCGCGTCTGACACTGTATCCACGTGAATATCATTCACGGGATCGCCGCGTTAGGTCGACGTTGTCACAGTGACGATATCTCCACTCGTAGCAAACACGCTGTTTTTTTTCTGTTCTTTTTTTCTTTTTGCGGAGAGCGAGCTAGCCTAATTGTACACACTGCATGCGACGGCTTTGGCCCAATCACGCTATCCCTACTCGTCGTCGGAAACGCACCTCTCGCTTTTTCCGGGGCACGATCGAGCACGAGTGGCACAATTCCTCCGCACCTTCCTTCGACTACGTCCGACAGGCATAGCGTAGCTTCGCTTTGGCCAGCTCGGACACTCACGGCGACGACGCGCAGTTTGTGAAGCGTTGTTGTGCTCGCACACGCTCTTTCGTGCGCGAAAACTACGAAACACTTACATGTCTCGGTTGATTTGTGGGCATCTAACTTCCTTGAATGCCTCACGTGGATACAAATTTCCACTGGGCCGCCGGGTAGGGCCACGTAACTTTCGCCACGGAGGCGAAATAAAACGAGATGCGGTGCTTTTTCTCTTTGTGGCACCGTATCGATCTACCTTACGTCCGGTTTTCGACGTACCTTTTCTGATTTTCTGCATAGCGAAACTTGGAAGACGCGCTGCTTATTCTTGCTCATCGAAACATACGCAAGAAGCTGGTCAACCGGAAGTTATCCCGGCCACAGGAAGTTCCGCCATTACTTCTATATGTTTTCTCTGGAACACCGTGCATATACCAGTTTCGTTCGATTTTCCTGCACTTCCTGCACCGATGCAGAAAAGTGTAGGGCAGTGTACTTTCGGTACGTGTATTGAGATAGGACCGGAAGTACGCCACCTATACACTTTTGTGCACCGGTGCAGGAGGTGCGGGTGAATTGAACGAAGCTGTTACATACAGCATGACCGTCATCTCGAGAGCTAGTGTGCCTGGAGCGCGTCTCCAACTTGTGTGCTCACAAGTCGGAGACGTCGAAAGTGGTTCCGAAGGGGCGACAAACTGCTTCGCAGCACCCGGCGTGTCGTCCTACGGGATGTCGGGATCCTGACGGCTGGTCGCAGAAATGCTGGCGAAGAGGGCGAGCAGACGCGAGGGTCGCGCTGTCGTCCCAAAGGTCCGCATATCGTGGTCCGCTTTGGCTTCCGTCGGTTTTCTGCAGCCGCAGGAGCGGCCTGCAGCGGAACATGCGTCTGTCTCATGCACATCCACCGCTGTGCATGCCACCGCTAAAATCGCTGCGGGCGACAGCGTGACAATATTATGACGTCATCGGGCGGAAATCGAGAGGCCACCTTTGAGGGCGCAGGAAACACACCAGTCCGAGACGCGTTCCAGCACTTCATGGCACCTGTAGCAGGGGTGCATGCTTTGCTTAGAGGACAAGTCGCGTTTCAGTGACTGTCCACGCGCTGTTACATTTCGACAGAGCTCTGACAGGGGCTGTGGAACTATACAATGGCGGACGGAATGCTGCCACAGCCCGCGCTCGTCGCCTTTAAACGTGCTCTAGCTGCGTTTCCTCGCTCGAGGTCTGACGCAGCCAGGCCGCTATCGAGGGCATGATAGCTCTGCGCAGGGGCTAGAACGGCTGCCGTTCTCATCCTGCCAGGGATGCTGGACGCCGTGCGCTCGCGTCTCGCGCACCGAGGTGCGTCTGGCTCGCTGAACACAGGAAGCCGCCGAGAACGCCCCAGCAGAAGCGTCCTGTGAGAAACGTGCTTTTCGTTGTGCACAGGGGGACGTAAAGACCTGAAGGTCTGCTGCGCAACATTGTAGCGCGAGATTGGACAGCGACCGCACGTTATGTTCTTGATGGCCGCAGTGCTGTAATCTTCTACGTCACTTGGGTCAATCCACTCATGGCAGCGATTACTCTGGGTGTCGAGCTCTCACGTGAGTCCCCTGTTTGGTCGCCTGCCGGATATGCGATGACGTAGAAAGCGCGTATCAACATGTTGGTTCTTGCCGCCTACTTTTCCCACTAGATCGTCTAATTTCATGGGCATTCGTTGCCTTTATCTAACTACCTTCCATCTCTCTCGTCGTGGGTATTCACACCACCGAGAAATGTCCTGCAAACACGGATGCACCATCGGTCTTCGCGATGTTATGTTGCGTTGAACGTCTGGTAGGTTTCCTTGATATCTGTGATGGACGTCTATACTAGGGGCGGGTGTTGCGTTATGTTAGGCAATTGTAGTAAACTTTTTTTTTTAGTCATGAATTTTCGGGGCTCATAGAACATTTTTGCAATGTGCCTTCTTCTGGCACGTGATTTTTCGATAGAACCCGGCCCCACATTGTGGAACTTGGAATGACAGTCCGTATCCCGCATAACTGGGCGGCGGCACATGTGTTCGGTCGACGCACGGGAGGGGGGACGGTATTCGGTCGTCTTCATTTCGAACGCCCACAAAATGAAGCGACCTCTCGGGGTCACCGATTGGCCCCGCGTCCCGATACGTTGGGTCGTCTCGCGGCTGCCGCGCTGTCTGCCGCTTGCACGGATGATGGAAGCGTGCGGTCAGCGCGGCGTCCAAGAGACGGCCGCCCGCGAGGAGCGCGATCGAGCGGAGTCGGACGCGGCCGTTGTTGCGCCGACGTATCTGGGCCAGTGTCGTTACTCGGGCAACGTCCACCCCGCGCGGAATGCCGGATCTCGTTTTTTCGGGGCTGCTGGACGCAATGGACGCCCAGGGCAGGTGGCCATGGCCGAGCGTGTATGTGCATACACCTGTATACCTAACAGTCCCATAGATAAGAGCTTCCTACAAGTAGCGACATTCTTTGAAGCGCGGACCGCGTGACGCCGTGACGGTGCAGGTTTTAGGGAGCGAATGGCGGTGCACAGTAGAGGTCTGAACAGGATGCCGCCATTGTGTTCCAGCGGAATGTGCGTTGTCATTTGTATTGGTTGTCGTTACTTGTAAAAGAAGTAACAAGGGACTGTGTATACCAATGTATACCAACACCACCTAGGCATCGCGAGGCCTCGGGGTCTGAATGTCAGCGTCATCTAGAGGGAAAAACTAATACCACCTGAAAGACGAGGTCTGAGCCACTCGCCCCAGACCACGTTTAATGCTGACGGAGCAGCAATCGTCACGTCAGAGTTGAGTTGGTGTATATGTACTCTAGACGATGTTCGCACCTCCGAGGCACAAAATGCACGCGTGCAGCACGTGTCGTGTTTTTCCGTGAAAGCAAGCGGAAAGGAAGACGCTTGTACGAATGAATGTCACGACGTTGTAGTTAATGTATACTTTTGTGCCGACGTTACGGGAGAAGGGTTATCGAAATCGCCCTCGTTTCAATCGATCACGTGTGATCTATTCTCTTTCTTTCTCGTTCCATTGTTTCGTGATCCGACGCTGTGTTTTTCGTTATAATGTATCGCGAGCTTCTACGGACAACGCGTTCCGCGTCGCGGCGACACGTCTTCCGGAATGCCGCTTTGACGTATAGCGAACTGCGGCGACGATGTGGAAAATGACGCCATTCCTATGCAGGAACTATGCGTGCCGACGTCGTGGTCGCGCAGTTGCCGAGGTTCTAAGCGATCTCTCGCGTACGTTATTACTTTCTTCCCCGACTCGGTTGCCCCAAAAATAGGCTACTATATCGGTTCGTGGTCATTCTCGTTATTGTCGTCGCGACGGTTCCAGGCCGGAGAGTGACTCTAGGCGGACTGTGACTCTAACCGGAACAGATTGTAGTAGGGAAGTCGGGATGTCGCGATCCTGCCGAGATTCGAGTTCGACCAGATTCGAGTTCGACCAGATTCGACTGTCTCGAACTTTTAATACAAAGTTCGACAAAGATTAGACTGAAGTGCGACTATTATGCGCATGCGCGGGAATTGGAAACAGCTGATGCCACCTGGTGGAGAAAGGTGACAAACTAACTAAATAATTAAAAAAAGAATCATATAGTTTGCTTTTACATATTGCGTAAACATTGGAAATTATTTTCCGAAATTAAGAATAAACTACATAATTTTTTTTCTTCCCATATATATATATATAGAGAGAGATAAGTTATTTATTATGGAGATGTTATTATGGAGATCGGGCAACATTGTTTAAAAGTGTAACATCAAAGATGGAAGAACAGGGGAGAAAAGGATACAATCACAAAGAGAAACTCGGAAGATTGGGGAGTAAAAGTGTAAATAAGTTTGATAATACAAAATTGGAGGGGTAGACGATTTAACGGGGGATATGGAATTTAGAGCAACATCGAAAAGGGGAGGGGTGTAAATGTTTCTAGTCTAGGTGGCGTAAGCTGCCACGTCGAATTCTGTCAAAAGTGCGAGGGTTCGCCGAACCAGTCGAACTCCGAGTTTCGACATCGAAGTTCGCGACAGCGCTAACTGGAACAGCGGTGGCTGTTCTTTCAGCCGAGAAGGCGACAGGCGGTTGCTACAGTGTCGGGCAAAGCAGCGTAGTAGTTCTAAAATACAGCGCGGCGCGCGGAACTTTGTGGGCAGCAGCTTCCGCCACGCGGGTACAAGAGATGTGTATCGAGACGGGCCCGGCCGTTCCGACCAATTTGGATAAGTGGTAATTAGTGCTGCGCAGAAGCCGATGGTGGCGGCGATTGAGGACGCCTTCAGCTGGATGGTGTGGTCTGTCTCCTCGGGACGTTTTGGAAGCGAGAGGTGCCTCCTCCCCTCTCCTCCGATGCGAGAGTGATTCCGCGTATCGATTATCGCACTGTTGGGAACGTGTTTGTGTGCCTTGGGATAACATAGGGTGCCTTCATGTCCCGCTTCGAACATGAACGGATGACGCTGCTAGCGGGCCAAAGCGTTATCTGCAACGTACTCTCGAACAAAGCTCGAAGCTGCGACGATCGCGCCTTGTGTCTCAAAATATAAAATTACTCTCTCTCTCTCTCTCTCTCTCTCTCTCTTTTTTTTTTGTTTTTGTTATTTTTGTTACAGCGGGTTTTCCGGCACAAGACCCGTTGATTCGAGCGGACCGCTCTTGTTGCTGTTCTAAGAGCTGAAAGCGTCTAATATTTACGAGCCCTCAGCCCATCAGCCTGGGCTTCTAAATATTGGAATGATGTAGGTATACTCCATCTCACAAATGTCTGCAATAAAGACAAAGGCATAGGCGCGTGGTCCTAGCTCGGCAGTATGCTTTTGTTTGTACGAGAACTCGTGCGTAAGAGGCACTTTCTAAAGCCACGCGCTCGTGCCAGTGCCTTCGTCCTCACTGCAGATGCTTGTGAGATGGAGTATAGCTTGCGGTGCATTCGACTAGTATTGATGATCAGTTATCGAATGACGCTTACCAAAGGACAAATTATGGAGTGGCAAGTGAGACACACGCTACCCCTAGTAAAAAAAATCTTATATGTGTAAGAAATTTCTTCGTCATGCAGTAAACTCATATGATTAAATATATTCAAATGTTCTAAACAAAACAAATAAGATCTTATAATATATTGTTCTTATATGGTTCTTGTATGCTCTTGTAAGATCTTATTTGATCGCTTTTATTGGACAAAGCAATTTCTTATACGTATAAAGTTTTTTTGCTTTATTTTTTGTTAGGGACGTGAGGTACAGTGACAAATAAGGCATCCAAGTATAATTTGTAAGAATACCTCTTTCAGGGTGAGTCGGGGCTAGCGTGCACAACTGCGAGAGCTATAAATCAAGTTTATTTTGACAGCCCTTTTTACTAATTCCCGTAACAAAAAACAAAAAACAAACAAATGATTATAACGCAATTAAACGCAAAGGTGCAAGCGAGCTGGACAAGAATTATAGTTACACGGAAAAATTATGACTTTCACTTTAAACACCAGTCCGTTCAATCGTTTTCGTATAGTAGTTGAAAAGTGTCCGTGTAAATAGGGTTCATTTATACCCCAACAAAAAGAAAAGAACAGAAACGTCGCTCCGCGCAGAAAACGTGAACGAGCGCCCGTTTGACCAGTGCAAGACGCAAAGGCGGAACGTGTTCCAGAAACGTTCGTCCCGTATACAACACCTATCAGACCGATCTCACTAAGCGTTCCACGCATGCGTGACGCCGCCATAGCATGTAGTTTCGTAGAAGGCAGGCGCCAGGGACAGCTCGCACCGCCTAGTGCTCTGCTTGCACAGACTGCCACGGGGTTGTAAGCTTTAAAAGGTAACGGAAGTGACGTAATTGCGTCTGATTGGCGGATCCCATTGCCTCCACCAGTCAGACGCCATTACGTCACTTCCGTGACCTTTGAAACGTACTTGTAAACGTCAAACCTAGCCATCCAGTTTTCACGATACATCGTGAAACTGTCTAGTGTTCGGTCAGTTGTTTCTCGCAAATAGCTGAAACTGGGAGTGTGTGATTCGCGAGGCTCGGAGCATGGTGTACATGGCCATGTTGTAGAGGCTCATGCCGTTCACCTCAAGATGTCAGATCGCGCGGGCACGTGTCGGCCGCTTATGCTGACACTTTTTCCTCGGAAGCCACCGAAGTCGCCTGGACGTGAATTGCTTACTTCACTTGCATGACTGGCGGAGACGGGCGGGAAATTAGGTAGTCTTTTCTGCGCCCGACTGTCCCCATTTTTTGTTATTCCTTGGACCAGTAAAATTGCAGGACACATCCCCGACTGTTCTGAGTATGTTTCGCCAATTTCTCCCAAATAATAATAATAACGATAATAATATTGAATAACTGGGCGTTACAAGTTTTTCGGGGCAGAAGACTGTAAGCTCGGCTTCGTTGTGACGCCAAACTGCAGCACTCCGCCCACTTCTAAGCGCACTCACAACACAAGACTACACTTTCTTTTGCGGACGCAGCCGTAAAGCCGATACTTTCCGTACTTTCCGACCGCCAAGAAAAACCTCGAATAAAAATAAAGCCCGCTATTTTATTATCTACTATAGTCATTCGTAGTTCGCAACGAAACTCGAAACCACTACGAGCGCGGCCGAACCTCCGCGTCAGCGATATGCCCCCAAGAGGCGCGCTCGTGTGTGTAGCAACAATGACTTCCGGAATTGCTCAGGCAGGAGGCCCTTTGTTTTCGGCTTACACCTGGGCTTACGCACGGTCGGCTTCCCTCTTTGAGGGAAGGCTGGGGCGGTGCACCAGTTCCGGTCAGGTGCCCGCGCGTCCGTGCGCGCGCTTTCGGGGGCGGCAGCGGGACGGGGTCATTCACCCGCCTTTCCTGACGAGCCTCGATGGACGCCGCCCGACCGCCTGCAATTGCTGCTTGCTGGCTTGACCCGGGACAGCGGAGATCCGTCGCGGCGCTCTGTTTCCAACGGCCGGGAATCGGTCTCGGAACGTGCGCTGAGGACAGAGTTGACGCCACTCATAGCCTCCTTCTTCTATACTGACAAATGCCTGGCAGATCGCCACGGGAAGCGGCCGCCGAAACGGAAAAGGCGGAGCGGCAGAGAACGGATGAGAGGAGAACCACGTGACTGGCGCCCCGCTGCGGCGAGACGCCCGAAACACACTTCTCCCGAGCGAACAAGTGTGTTTCGGGTCCTCGCCGCTGCAAAATGCTGTGCGCTGACGTCCAGGTTTCCCCGAGAAATGGCTCTTGGATGCTCTGTGCTACCAGATCCTCGCGCTCCAAATCTGCGACTGGGTGAGTCTCCGTCTTTGTGACTATAGAGGAGGCTATGCGCCACTAAATGGAACGTTTTAGTAGATCGTTCTGAAAACTCCGATAACGATACCCGCTACTCCGCCGCCGCCTTTGTGCGTGCGACGTATCGTTATCGGGGGTATCGGAACAGTGTACAAAACACTCTCTACTAAGTGACGCTTAGGGTATAGAGCTTTCCGGAAATATTTGGCGCACCCTCCACCGTCTGCTTGACGCATTGTGACGTTCCGGTGTACGGCACGTGAGATTATCCGGGAATCGAGGACGAAGTTGACGTTGGCTTAACATTTTGTAATTTCAGAAACGCAGAGAAGGCAGACAAAACAGAGTATGTCATGACCTCATTTCGTGTCCGCTTTATTCTCTGTGCGCTCTGAGCTCTTAATTATGAGGGAGAATGAATCGTGCCGCTTACACGGTATAGAGACCTTTACCGCGAGCGCGCCGCCATCTTTAGTGTCGTCATTTCCAGTATGGGGGAAAACATCGTTTTGCCGTCGCCACTCCAATAGAATGCATTTAGGATATAAGCGTCACCATCACACATTCTCGTTTTGCCTCCCAAGCTGAGGGGACATAGTTTTGCTCTGTCGCAGACGCTTTCGCATATCTGGAGGACGGGAAAACGTTTTCTGCGATTTAGATGAAGTCAGTAACGTACGTTGCTAGGCTGGTCGGCGCATATTTAGGTATAAATAAAATAGCCAAAAAGAGACGATGACAAAGAGAGTAGGCAGGACAGTCGCCTCTCCTGTCTACTCTGTTGTCCTATTCTGTCCCAACTTGCCTGTTTAGGCTCTCTAGTTGCCACAAACACGACACAATGTTGTTGTTTTTTTTCTCTTTTTTTGCAATTTGTTTAAAGAGGGCATTGAGAACATCATAGTTTTGCCGTCGTCGAGTCGAGCACGTTCCACTGCACTGATATAGTACTGAGGATAACCTTTGAATGATGAGAAAAATACAGGAATGACCACGGATCGCGCTAACTGTGTCGCTATCTGTACCTCCAAATGTTTTTACTAAAAGAAAATAGGGGTAAAATAAGTGACCCGTTTAATTTGAGTTTGCAAAATGCTACTCGAAATTCTGGAACAAGTCCAGATTTGGGAGCAGGAGCATTTCACTTGTTGTTGGAACGACGCTAAACCCAGATGTCGAAACCCGTTCCTCACATTGAACAACGGGAGCTTTATTTTACGATTAATGGGGCCACTCATAGTTTTTTTTTTTAATTTTTATGGTAAGTAGTTTATAAGATGTAAAACAACGAGATCATCTTGGATGCATCTCCGCGAAATAACCGTTTAAAATTTAAACGACGTTACGATTTCGCAGAAGCCACGGTGTTTTGAGGGAAAAAGAAATATATAAATGCTGGACCTACATCGGGCCCTTCTCAAACTCAAGACACGCCTGTATTATACGTATATCTTTTTTTAACTACTAATATTTTTTTTGTACGAGTTATTGGGCTAATCCGGCCTATATTTAGGTTTGGTGACCGCTTCTGTTAAGCTTTTTGCTGAAAACAAAAATACATTGAGGCCAAACTTGGGCCATCCGTAATATGCGGCTGACGTCCACGCACGCGTGTGAGCTAAGCTGACAGTTTTGTTCGCTCGCGGATCAATTTTGTTGACTGATGGAGAGCTTCGAGTTTATAGCACTCGCTATAACCCCCCCCCCCCCCCCCACGTTTTTCTTCTTTTTTTTTTTTTCCTGCTTAATTCTGACGGGGCAGGGGTTATGCGACCAAAGACAGCGTCTTTCTTCTCTATGCGGTTATGCGACCAAAGACAGCTTCTCTCGTGTCTCATTCCTTTATTTATAGGCACTTATGTCTTTTTTGTGGTATTAAAAGACGTCCGTTATTTCGGGAAAGCGGAAGCCTATATTCGCAGCAAACTGCCACTCAGAGCGAGAAATTTCTTCTTTTCTTTTCTTTTTTCTTCATATTTTTGCTTCTGGTCAGTGAAAACAAGAAAAGAATCAAAACGCGGAGAATCCGCCTTTTGCTGGGGAACTGGGTGACCTAGATGTCATCAGTTGGAAGAGCGAGAATGGACGAAAAAGTAAACAAAACGACTGTAGTTTCGCTTAAAATCGCCTTCTCGGAAAGGGGTAGACACGAGGTACTATACCGCTTACATTATGAGCTGAATCGGTCCTCTGTGCGTCTTTGGCTTTCCTGGCAGTTTTTAAAGAAGCTTTGGTTTACACTTGACTTGCAACGCGCAGCTTCGGTCTCAATCTTGGAACTGTTTTGACAGTTCGAGAGACGACGAAACTTGTGGAAACTGTAGGCACAGCGAACGTCCAGCTCGTGTGTTTCAGCTCGTATTGTCTGGAGTGTACACCGATACCGCTATGTTTCTGACGTCACGCGGTCACTGTGGGGTCTGGTACATACGCAAATTGTTCATTCAAATAAAACAAAAACAAAAAAACACGCCATATTGGGGTGTTTTTTGGCAAAGTGTGGGTCGTATAGATCAGAAATATGATCACGCACTGCCAGTCCAGTCCGAACCCTTCACGCAGGCAGCCAGCGTCTTCGATAAAAGACCGTTGGGTTAATTAGTTGGTGTCCCAATTCATTGCTTCAGTGGCGAGTCTCGCGACATCGTAACTGATAAATCCTTTTCCACAATGTTGTGGAAGTCTTTCTTTCTTCGTTGCACCGAAACTGAATAGCAACCCGTGGAGTGTACCGATGCGTTGTCCTGGTAGCATGAAAACCGAGTTGAATGCAGATGCGCCTCGGCCATAGGCGGAAGATGGCAAAAAAACCTTCAATATGGCGGCTCCGGATGTCGCGATGATTGTTGCTAGTATGGCAATTTTGCGTGTGGCATTTGCGGTGTTGTGTTTGTGCGTGAAAGTGGTTACAATTATGCGAACGTTGTTTCTTGCCTTTTGAGCGATGCTCGCGCACTGGGTCACCATCTTTTATACAAGTTGTTAAAATAATATAGCGTTTCTGTTATTTCGCCAGCCATATTTAGTGCGCGACACAACATCGCTTTTTTCTTTTCTTTTTTTTTTTCGTTTTGCGTATCTAGGCAGCACAACAAAATTGCACCTCTTAGGTTGGTGCTCTAAAATGATCACGTTTTGGCATTATTAGTTTCATATGACACCTTTTATATTCTAGACAAAAAAAAACAAAAAAGAAGCTGGCGGTCGCTTATTCGCGCTGTGTTGGAAGTCTGTACATTCGCCAGTTTTCCAGGGAACGAGTCACCTTTAATGGGTAACGTGTGCATATACATATGCACCTGCTGGCTTCCCAACCTGTTGTAAAACTTCACTCTTAGCTGCTCTCGTCTTTTTTGTTTGTTTTTGTTTTTGTTTTTTAGACAAAAGAAAGACACCATGCGCGGGTTCTGAAATTAACCCAGAGCACCGTTTGCTCTCCAATTTATTTATTTTTAAAAAGTTTTCGTGTCGCAGGTGTTGCGATTAAGGTTATGCTTTCTCTCTCTCTCTCTCTCTCTCTTTCTCTCCCTCTCAATCATTCACAGTCGTTCGTTCATTATTGCGTCGGTTTTCGAGTTTAATTTCCCATTAAACCTTTATTACTCCGTTGTACTTCGGCCTAGTCAGCCATCTTCTAGGAATCTACACCTGTACTCGTAAATCGCCGCGAAGTCGGTAATCAGTCCTCTTCCTTTTAAATGGAACGAATCAACGGCCCAGCGGTAGAACTCGCTCACAAATTGCTCCACGCAAAAAGTGGTTTCCATCCTTTGAGCAGACCGCGGCCGGAACGCCGTTTTGAGTCCGGGTTGCGTCCACTCTCGCAACGTCTCGGCTGAGGGTCAGGGCTAACTTGCTTCACCTCGTTGCTGCGTAAAGCGATTTTTGTTTTTGTTTTTCTCAATGCGGGAGAGTCGCGCGACTTTCACCGATGGGTTTTCTTCGGCTCCTGAAATCGGCCGGGAGGAGCGTCACGCGAGTATATTTGGCAGGGCCCTGGCTGAAGCCCTCCGCCAACTGTCTCGGGGTTCGTCCACCCGCGCCCGAGGCCCTTGTTTTGCCCTTTTGTATTTTTTTTTTGTGTTTGTTTTTAATTTGTATTTCGTCCCCGCACTGTTTGGGTTGCTCCCCTCAGCCTTACCCCTTTCTTTCTTTCTTTTTTTATTTCTTTGTTGTATCGCGTTTTTGTACTTCTAATCCTTAGTTTTTTTTTGTTTTTTTTAACGCTTGAATTTACGGTTTGCTTGGGGATAGTGTTACAAAGTACACTGTTCGCGGTGCGCGCTTCTTATTAGATTCGCTTGAGTTTTCACTGGTCCTTTTGTTTATCACTCTCTGCCCCTTCCTTATGCACACTTCATCTCATCCCTCTTATTTTCCGACTTTCTACGAAGCGTATTGTTGTTTCCTTTTTGGTGAGCGAGTTCGAAGGAAGGAAAAGCCCGTCGATTCCTCGGCAAAGCCAGCCGCGGCGCCTTGCAACATCCTCTTATCATTCCTTATATATATATATATATTTTTTTTTTATTCTCTTCTCCAGTGGTCTTTTTATTTGGTCGTCTCTCGTCTATTCTCGCGTGGTCGTTGTTCGGTATTTTCCCAGTGAGTGAGGGAGAAAGGGAGCGCGGGCTCTTTTATTCCGAGTGCCGTTATTCGGTGAGGCACGCGCTTCGGTCTCGCGACTGCACTCTCTCTCGGGCGGTCCCCAGCTGTCGTTTGGTTTCCGGTAAGCGCATCCCATCGAAAGTCGGTTGTCGGCTGGCGCTCGTGCTGGGGAGTGAACAAAAATACTTCTGTGTGCGGAGTGTTGTTATACAAGGCCGCCAGTACTCTGGGGGCTGGATCGTTGTATTGTCGCGCCCAGTGTGAGCTGAAACAGTCCTTCGCGCTTCCTTGACGTGTCTGCCAGCTTCTGAGAGAGCTGTGGTCCGAACGAGGAATTGAATGCGAAGTGGAGGATAGCGCTTGTGGTGACCAAAGACGAAGAAAAAGGCCGGATCGAGCGTTGAAGCTCACATTGATCGTGATAGCTAGTATATATGATTCGTCGTGGTACTCCGTAGCGCAGGTACTTGATAGTACTGGGTACTTCGTAGTACTGTGTACTCCGTAGTACGTTACTTCGTATAACTTTGTAAGCAAGTATAACGTCACAATAAATAAATGAACGAGCTAAAGAACGACGCAAGTACCCAAACAAACGGGTAAAGGTGCGTCGCACGGTTATCCTTGACCCATTGTCGCAAAACTTTTCGCAAACGCCTTTTAGCCGCGCTGGTCCTCGATTTGCCTGACAATTTGCCAAACACACCAACAAACATCGCTGAAATTAAGCATTGAAAAAAGTATCCACTGGCAACGATTAAAAAGTGACTTCGGCAAAAGATGGGGGTTCACGTCTTCGGACTGTAGTCTTTGTTTCCCCATTTATTACAAACAGTGTCATGGTGCCAAATGAATGGTTTGGGAGCTCGCTCCAGCACCCGCGCACGAGCACGAAAGAAATACTCGGCATAGTCCATTTTTGGACTTTCGCTCGACTCGCAAGCCTGCCTTCCCTGGCGTCGTCTCGGCACTGAAATGCCCTGATATATTTGAATGTTGGTCTCGGCGTCATTTTCACTGCCCCTTTTCGCAATAACTATCCTCAATTTTGCTTTACTAACAGCATACCGGAAAACATAAAGACCGGTGATTCCGAAAATATAGTTAGTTGGGGTGGCTTGGCTTACAAGACCGCCGGAGCACCCCTTTAACAATGATGGCTTATTCATTCGAGACCAGGAAAATAAAAATAATAGTAGCAATCGACGCTAATATAACTTGGTAGTACTCGAAGGAAAAAAAAAAAGTAGCCAGGGAGGCGTGCGTTGAATGTGCAATCTTGCGGCTGAGTGAGTGTTTTGGACAAGCGTCTCTCTATAACAAAATAATAATAATAATAATAATAATAATAATAATAATAAAATGGATTGCCTCGACAGCTAACTTCTCTGGTCCTCAGAATTTGCTGGAGGGCGTTCCTTTCTAACCGAGGACAGCTGAAACTCGGCTGCTGTTAGGGGGCGTTGCTCGAAACAAAAATCGCGCTTGGCCTGTTTATTATTATTATTATTATCAACAGCGTCATCACTATCATAATCATCGTCGTTGTCATCATTCTCTTTTTTCTTTTCTTTTTGCGCGCGCGCCATTGTTCATTTTGTGATTTTCGAGGTCTTCTGATTTTTCGAGCGAGTTTTCCATCGCGCAGCATGTGAGCTGCAGCCCCTGCGCATCACGTCTCGGGGTCGAGAAGGCGTCTGGAGAGGCGTCCGCCTCTTCTATGGGCGCGTTTGTTTCGCTTTTGAGTTGGGTCGTGCCCTTTCGAGACGCTCGTTTGACTGGACCGACCTCGCCCTAGTTGGCACGCGACTGCAAAACCGGCGGGATAACCGACACGCGCGAAGAAATACTCCGGAGATACGTCTCGGTGCACCGGTCTACCGCTCTCTGAGTGCCGACGCGTTACTGACCGTTATACAGGGCGTCCCCCCCCCCTCCCGTCGAAAAATAAACTGCGCATTGCCGAACTCTCATTCTCCGCCACAATGTAGCGCTAGCGGTCCGAACCAGATGGCAAAGTTTCAGAACAAACCGTTATCTTATCCAAAAGTTGCGTTTTTACAGCGGAGCTGTTAACGGCTAGTTTCTCCAGTATCGTGTCCGTGGGCAAACAAATGATGACACAAAACTCGAGACAGCTACCGCCATCTATGAGCGACGGCGGCAACCTTTCCAGCCTTTCCACTCTGGCTTGCCGACTTGCGGCCGGCCATTACTTCATTCCCGCCATATAATACAGTACAGCACCAAAATAAAAAAAGCTTTTATTTTTCTTTAAGTGCGAAAATGGCGGCCGGCATAGAACTGAATGGCGCCAGTTATCGAATACGGGCTCCATTTTTCCATCGAAAATTTTAGAGTCACTTATAACTCTCGAATAAGATAACGGTTCGTTCTGAAACTTCGGCATCTGGTTCTGAACACTAGTGCTACATTTGGGCAGAGATGAGCGTTCGGCGATGCGTAGTTTATTTTTGCGGTGAAAAAAATTCTATACATTTTTGGGGAAGGACGCGGCAACACGCTGTTGGCAAACAAGCTCGCGTTTGCTCGCTCCACGTGTGGGCGCTACGCCTGCGAAGAAAGCAGATTCGCCACCCGAGATGAAGCGTCTGCACATGCGCAGGGCCGACAGCAGCGCCGCCGCAGCGGCGTGACGTCACTTCCTCTTCCGATATACACGAACTCAACTCTCCTACGTCACGCCGCGGTGGTGGCGCGTCGGGCGCACTTCCGGTCTGGGGCGGTGGGCAGAAGTCGCCGTGCGAGACATGCATTCCTGTGTTCTTTTAGAAGAAATCAGACAAAAAACCTGCCTTCTCGTCAAAATGCTGCGACGGGGGCTGTACCAAGAGAGTCCGGAAAGGTTTGAAGATCAGTTTTCATGTGTTTCTGCCCCCTCCGTTCGTCCGAGAACGTGGATAGTAGCTGTGAAAAGGGCAAACCAGACGCTGTCGAACTACGATTGCTTGTGCGGGCAACACTTTGTGGTCGCCAGATGTATTTGTTTTGTTCCAACATGAACGAGAGAAAACCGCCAAGTTGTCCGGACCACCCATGGGTTCAGTGCGTCTTCAAATTCACACGGCCGCCTGATCGTTCGAACTTTCGTCTGCTCTTTCAAACTTGTCTGCTTTTTGTCGTCTGCTCGTTCAAACAAAAGCGGCCCATCGACCAAACTTTGACCCGGTGATTGCAATAAGAAGTAATTGCAGGCCTCAAAAGACTTAAGTAGGCTCGGTGGAAACAGTAGATACAAGATGTTGATCATTGGTACCAGTGGCCATCACCGACTTGTTTCGCTTGGTCTGTTCCCGCTTCCGATTTTCAGTATCGATGTCGATCATCACCGCTACCGTCTACACTTTTGCAGCATGAGCGACGTCGCGACCGAAAATAGCTAGAAGAATCTCATGATGGTTTTGGCATCCATTCTGCGGCGTTCATGCGAATGAATCGCCGCACGTCAAATTATTTACTCAAAGTTTAGCAGCGTAACGAGCCTTGGTAATTTCGCTCAAGCGATTAAAGTGGTAAGACATTGCTATGAGGACGTAGAATCGACAATTCCAACGCAAAAAAGAGTATGCAGACTCACACAGACAACGACAACGTGACATTCCAATGGTTTGTTGACGCGGGACGCGGTGCTTCTTGCCCGCACTCCATTGCGGATGCGTTCGAACTGTCGTCTGCTCTTTCAAACTTGTCTGCTTTTTGCGGTCAGCTCGTTCAAACGACAGCGGCCCGTAAACCAAACATTGACCCGGTAATTGCGATAAGAGCTAAGTGCAGGCCTCAAAGCACTTTTGAAGGTTGGTTAGGGTAAGTAGGCTAAGTGTAAACAATAGATACAAGGATATGTTGGTCATTGTTATCAGTGCCATCACCGACTTGTAATGCCCGATTCTACTTGCGGTTTTCAGTATCGACGTCCACCATCTCAGCTACGGTCCACACTTTTGCAGCCAGGGCGACGTCGCGACTGAAAATAGCGAGTAGAATCTCATCGTTGGAGTCAGGCCTTAGCGCCCATTCTGCGGCGTCCACGTGAAATTAATCGCCGCACGTCACATTATTCACGCAAAGTTTTGCCCCGTTAGTTTTGCTGAAGCCGCTCAAGTAGTCAGACATTGTTAGGAGGACGTAAAATCAACAATTCCAACGCGAAAAAGAGCACGGGGACTCCCACCGACGCCGACAACAACGAAATTCAATGGTTTGTTTATGGGCGACGGCGGACTTCTTGCCCACCATCCACCGCGCATGCGCGGCGCCGGTGGCGTCCGCTAGGGGCGCTCCGGTTTGTTTGTAAACATGAGTTGGTGTATAGCTGAAAACGGTGGCGTACGTAAAAGACACAATCGAACGAAAAGTTAATGCACCGAGAAATCGAGGGAGAGGAGGAAACGAGATCTCGCGTGGGGACGTCGGAACGCCGAGCTTTGGTTCGAATGATTGCTGGGTAGACCTAAAGCTTCGGTCTACCCACGCAAGTGTGTGAACTTAAGAGCGATTCACACACTTGCGTCAAGTCCGACGTTGCTATGGCGACAGTTGCGTCGACTCCAACAAACCGTTTTTGTTTTTTTACCCCGTTTTGTTGGAGCCGACGCAGCTGTTGCCATAGCAACGCGTACGTCGCAAGCCGTTGCAGTCGCACTCGCGTGTGTGAATCGCCCTTAATAGGGAGTTTTAGAATAGCGCACGCTAAAGCTTTGCGTACGCAAAGAATAGCGTCGTCGCCAGTGCGCATGCTCCGAACGCAAACCAGGTTTTGCGCTTTGCGTGCGCAAATTTAGCGTGCGCTATTTCTCGGAAATAGCGTGCGTACGCAAAAAGTCTTTGCGCTTCTCCAAGGAGGATTCGTGATGAGAAGTTGGCTAAAGCCAAGACGAGCACAGTTAAAAAAGTCAGCAGAACCCATCCTTTGGGAATGATTATCTACGTTAATGCGAATAGCATCAAACGGTGCGGAGTTATGCGCGTTCGTCAGGTGGCCGGCACACTCTAGATACGCCAGCCCACTCTTGAGGCGATTCTAAATTTGTTGACACTTTCACAGCCCTGCGCACGATCTCCGCAGCCCAGCACGTGCGTTTGTGTCACTTAGGAAGGCGAGCAAAGCACGCGCCATACGCACAAACACTCAAAATGGTACCGACCAGACTTTCTGGCGTCTCAGCTAGTCTCAACCAACGGTACTCTAAACGGTTGTTTATATCTTTACCATAGACGCGCTTACAGCGCTGTCACAGCTACCGGTGCGCGCGCGTTCCATGCACGAGGGCTCATTCCGTTTTCGTGAGGCTGAGCACGGCCGCTACATCACCCTCTCCCGAGCGCGGGAGAGGGTGAGCTAGCGGCCGTGCTCAGCCTCACGAGAGCGGAATGAGCCCTCGTGCATGGAACGCGCGCGCACCGGTAGTTGTGACAGCGCTGTAAAGCGCGTCCTATGGTAAAGATATAAACAACCGTTTAGAGTGCGTTAAATGACTGCCTTCATAGCTCTGTGGTTAGCGCGTCTGCCTGCTGATCAAAGGGTCAACGGTTCGAATCCCAGCCGGCGCCGGTCTTTTTTATTTATTTATCGACCCGCGGCGTAAGAGGTTAGATAGCCAGATAGATAGATAGATAGATAGATAGATAGATAGATACATAGACGAAAAGTGCGTGAAGTATCCAAAGAATGCTATTCGCATTAAAAATGGCGGCTCCCAGGACCATGGCTGCGGCCGCCTTGGCGGCCTTGGCGGCCTCGTGAGTGCGACTTCGGCGGCATCCTCGCGACTGCGATTTTCAATACGGGACGACATTGTACTCGGTTTGGCAACGATCACCGGCAACTTGATGCTTGTGACGCGCGAACATTTCTCGGCGAAGGTACGATGTGGAAGGCAGACTTGGACGTAGTTCAACTACTCTACTCAAACTACTGTAGTTTAACTACTTTTCCGAGTAACTTGGTAACTTTCAATTACAAATTTATTTAGGTAATTAGTAGTTTAACTTAACTACCTTTTTTAGGTAACTTCACTCAAATTACTAACTACTTTCGAAATCTAGTGCTAATTTTGCTCACCACAAAAGTTTGAGCGCAGAAACAAAACGCCGGCAAATGAAGTGACATTTCCGAGCAAAGGGCCCCCTCACATTCCGTTCCCACAAGCGTCCTTGGGCCAAGGTGGCGACGAGCAGCGAAAACATAACACCGACGCGCACGAAACGCACGAAGAGATGCTTAAAGGAGTCATGAAACGCTTTTCCAACTTTTTCCTGTTTAGCTTTCCTCCTCAACTCATAAATCGCGCATTCTACCAAACAGTTCAAGAAGACGGAAAGGGGGAGTCCCCTCTTGCTCGGACTCTCGTTTGTCTAATCCGGACACATCCATTCTCCCCTAGAAGATTAGCCGTCGCTCAAAATCCAGACAAAAGTTGCTTTCCCCACCCCGTTCACCCCGAAGCTGACAGTGCTGTGGAAGCTACGTGCTCCTTGGGCAAGCCACACTTTTGCCACGTGATCACGCTCTCTCGCGCATACCCACGCGCAGAGAATGAGGTCAGATGGTGAAAGGGAGGCGGCTGATTGGTCCGGCAAGCGCGTAGCTTCCACCACAATGTCAGCTTAGGGGTGAAGGGATTAAGTGAGCTCCGGTGTCGTGTGACGTTCGTATGGGCCCGGTGACGCGCTGCGGGGGCCCGATGACGCGCTGCGGGGTCCGCGGATGTATCACAGAGAAAAGGCAGCGAGCTTACGAAGGAAAGGAGGTACGAAATAGTCCGCTGTTTTTTTCAAATTTTCGTACCGAAAGTCAGGCTTTTGACTTTCTACTTTTTTTCTTTTGGCCCACTGAACGATGTGCTATTAGTAAAATACCAATATAAATTGATATATTGCAGTCCAAAATTCGTTTCATGGGTCCTTTAACAAGCCTTGGTCGGGTATTGACCTAATCCGGTAATGCACGCAGGCGCCGCACCTCCAGCTGCAACCGTGAAAGACGGGGACACTCCGAGGGCTGTTGTTGTTTTCATGTCTGCCTTTAGTGAGTTCTGACTCAAGCGGTTTGGGGGTTCCATGGGTAGGCGCCACTGGAATGACCTCGCACCTGGGCACCTGTTCCCATGGTCGCCTCGTCGCCAGCGCATACTCCCTTGCAAAGCCGGACTTTCCCGCCCACAAACGCAGACACGGATAATCCGCTCATGGAAGCAACTTCCCGCTTCAAGCTACAATTGTACGAGCGACGATGCTTGTTCACGTAATCCTTCGCGTCCTTACGATACCGTAGAGGCCGGCAAAGATTGCGAGTCACCCTTGGGAAATCCTTTTGTTGGGCCCGGCGTCAGCGGCAAAGCATACTTCGTTTCATCTTTTGTTCAACCAAAAAATATTTTTCTTCAGTAGCGTACCACTAGCACCGCAACTAAACGCGCGGTCGTCCGGATGATCTCATCGTCGTGGCGCGAGACTTCAACCCTTGACGGTCAGGTGCACTCGCTCAGCGTACTCTCCGAACGTCGTGGAAATAAAGAGGGGTCAATCATAACAACCTCAACTTGCCGAAAAAAATTAAAAAAAGAGTTTTTTTTTTTATAAAGGATTTTTTAGTTGAGGCAAACCTCACATGTTTCGTCATGGACCCCGAAGATGCTGACACTCGCTTTCCCGACTCTGCACAGCTTGTTTCTGAAATTCAGCGCTGCCGTTCCATCCAGCGCATCGGTGGAACGTCTGGTTAGCTTGGCTGGGGACGTCTTTAGGAGGAAAAGGGGAAAACTCTCCGATAAGGACTTTGAAAGTCAATTGCTTCTGCGAGCGATTAAACTATTTTGGTGAAAAGGCAAGCCATAAATAGACTGCATTTATTTTAGGCTTGCAGGATTTTCCATCGATCAAAACTGCTGTTCATTTTGCTACCACAAAAATACAAAAAGTAACTTCGAAAGTAACTTCAAAGTAACTCGCTACTTTTTACAGTAGTTAGTAGTTTACTCAATTACTATTACGAATGCGTAATTTCTACTCTACTCCAATTACTTTTGGCGTCAATACTCAGTAACTTAACTTAACTACCTTTTTTGAGTAATTTGTACATGTCTGGTGGAAGGTCAGTACAGGAGACCTCTTGCCGAGGCGACGCAAGCGGACACGACTGGTCAACCGCTCGCGTCGCATTCTCATGTTTAAACAAATTTAAAAAGGTACCCTAACT
Organism: Ixodes ricinus; assembly: GCA_037355805.1. Lineage (NCBI taxonomy): Eukaryota > Metazoa > Arthropoda > Arachnida > Ixodida > Ixodidae > Ixodes > Ixodes ricinus. The sequence continues at coordinate 50,405 of JAZHYW010007003.1, forward strand.
AAAAAACTTTTCTTTTTCTAAAGTTAGAGCATTTCGTGTGTGAAATAAAAATTGTGACTGTATCTTGGTGGCGTCGCAAGCGCGAGATGCTTGGGCTTTTGCGTCGCGACGGAGAAACGCTATTCTAAAACTCTCTCGCGTCGCGTGCGCTAATACAAGCGCTAAATTTAGCGCAAGCGTGCGCTAAAATTGCGTACGTTATTCTAAAACTCCCTACTAACAGGGCCTTTAGAAGACGGAACGCCGGTGTCCGCCGTTTGGTTTTTTCATTCGAACGCTCTCTACGAGTACACTGAGACAAAGGCAGCCTTGGTCGCCACTGCACTTGTCGAACGCGTTAGAAGAACGCCGGAGTTCACTGCACCATTAGGGAGTTCAGTTGACGATTATTAAAACGTAAAGCGCTGCATAAAGGATGAGACAGCTTACTAAGACCGTCGTTTCTCTGGTTTATCCATCACCTTTCCTTCCTTTTTTTTTTGCTTTTTTACTCGTAGTGATTGACGTTAGTCATTATACAGGATGAAGTGTTTGTTTGTTTGTTTGTTTCCCCCTTTTGCTCAGAAGGATGTGCTCGGGTGTCAGTCTGCGCGCCCTCGTTTCGAGTTTTAATAAGGTCTTTGGCGTGCTTCTTTTCATTTGGGGTGCGCCGCCTGTTTGAGTGAAGAAGCAGTAGCTGTTTGTGTACGCTGTTGAGAAAGAAAACGGGTGTGCATACAACGAGCAAATCGAACGTTCAGTGTGACGTTTGACGTGACCTTGGAGGTCCTGTCCGTTGCACTCGAAGCCAATGGGCATCAGCCATACTCACGCTCTTAATAGAAGGCAGTATCAAAATGTTATTTTTATGCGTACATAGCGGACAATGCTCTTGCTTGGCGATTTGTTCTTCGACGTCCTCATCGGCTTGTACTGTAATAATATTGGCTGCAAAAGCAATATTAAGAAGCTCGGAACCATAATTTTTTTTACTTGTATATTTTTATTGGCCTTGCGGTGTTTTTGAGTGTAATTGAACCTAGAAGCAACGCACCGTATATGCCCTCGGTATATATGCTTCCTTTCCAGAAATGCTTATGCCTTGTCCCTTTGCCTAGAGAACACGAGGGGATAACCGTACCTCGGGTATCGACGACCGCACCCCAATGTGTGCTCTTTTTTTTCCCCACCCAGGGCAAAGTCTACGTGTACGACAAGGTGTTCAAGCCGAACGCGACGCAGGAGAAGGTCTACAACGAGGCAGCCAAGGTCATCGTCAAAGGTGTGTGGTGCCGCGTCTTTTTTGCTGCTCCGCCCCTAGCGCTCCCCGCGAGTCTTTTATTCTTTTCGTCGCCATTATTCTCAGATCCCCTCTCTTTCTTCTCTTTTGTGTTTCTTTTGTTCGTTTGTACAAACGGCGTGCCTCACTTTGGCTGTCAAAGCCCTCGTCGCGAAGTGGCGGGCGGGACGGCGCCAGTTCCTTTTGTAGCCAAATTAGCTGTCGCGGTGCGCGATAGCTATAGGACACACGGATGACGCAATGTAACAGACCAAGCGCAGATCCTGCCTCCCCTCCTCGTCATATCCTCTATTTATTTCTCTCCGTTCTCCCCCAAATCTGCGCGATTCTAGCGTTTCTGCAATGTTTTGTGAATCGGGTCACGTGGGCGTGACGTCACGGCCGCTTTGTGACGCCCCTCTTTCTGCTGTGCACATCCTCACCTTCCGGTGCATGTTGGATTAGATGCGTGACCATGACTTTGATTTCACCAAGGCTTCGACATCATCTCTCTCTCTTTTTTTTCTCTCTCTGTCTTTGCCCTCCTCTTCCTCTGCCTCGACCCGCGCATCCGTCCCTCGCGGCGTTTGCTGGATGTCAAACATGTCAGGACAGCCCTCCATAAGGGCTCAAGCTCTCCATCTCCTTCGTTTTCTTTTTATTTTCTTTTTTGCTTTATTTTTTTTGCATTTGTTTGCGGTGTTTGGATTCGGCCGTGGCAATGACGTCGATGCCATCTTATATGACATTTGTGATCGTGATGTGACGATCTCCTTGCCGTCTTTCCTGGGTTTGCTCAATTCGTTTAGTCCATCGCCTGCTGGATCAGTTGGGCACACACCTGTGTCACGTCACAGTCTTGTCGCTCCATCTATCGTCGTCGCCACCGGTGCTCTTTACGCTTGCCAGGTGATTGCGACGTGAGGCCCTTCACGTCGTGTTTTTCTTTATTTCTCAATGAAGCAGACTGCTCTGCTGAGCTGGAGGCGCGGTACTGGCGACGTTCGCGGCCACGAGCGTCGATGGGTTCGGTCTTCCGCGATAGGCCAAACGCCCACTGTGGTGTCTTTACTAGGATTAAATTGTAATGTGTCAACTTCGACAGTGTTGGTCTAAGAACGCCCTCTTTCCAAGCTTCCACTTTGCTTTTTATGCGCGCCGTTGGAACATGTTCGCGGCTGATAATATTGGGTAGGGGCCGTAGGTGGATACCACCGAAACTTCTCGTCACCGCAAGCATTCGGTCTACGTTAATAAAACACTCAGTTGGAAAACTCGCCCTTGAAACATAGACCGCTCGCGTCCACCGAGACCAACGTTTCTAGAACTCTCAGTTGGGAAACTCACCGTTGAAACCTGGGCCGCTGGCGTCCACCGAGACCGAGCGAAATACGACAACAGCGCCACTCTGTATCATTTGTCTTTACTGTGGTCGCCTTGAGCTTTTGAAAGCATGTTTTTGCGTAAAAACTAACGGAAAAAACTCTTTTTGTAGTAACTTTTATTGGAGTTTAGTACAAAATGGAGGGCGCGTGTTGTTCTCTAAAATCTTTAGTTCGCAAGGTTTTGCAGTATAATTAATATTGTTTTTATACAACCGCGCCTCGGCGGTGATTTCAGGTAGCGCGTCCTGAGTTAGGCGCATATTAACCACGGTAGTAATCCACGGCGCGTCCGCTTGGGAGTCGGGGGCAGTACCTCAAAGCCCCTTCCACAGTATCTGTTCTGGCCCCAAAATGGCCGATTACAACGAAAATGGAAGTCATGTGCAGTTCCTGGACTGGCCGCTGCGGGAGAAATGGCGGCGTTGGGATCGCCATTAGCTCGGTTCTCGTGGACGGATTGGTGCCACTTTTTCAGAGCAGTCTCTATGGCAGTTCCCCAACTGAGTGGTTCTAGTAACGTTGACTCGAGCTGAAGCAATACGTGCAGTTCCCGGAGTGGCCGCTGCGGGAGAAATGGCGGCGTCGCGATCGCCTTTAGTTTGGTTCTCGAGTACGGATCGGAGCCACTTTTTCAAAGCAGGCTGTATGTCACTTTCCCAACCGAGTTCTAGCAACGTTGCACTTGGTGCAGTGTGTATCCTCTGTTTCTGCGCAATCGGACGGTTAATCTATATCGTAATCTCCGGATATCTTCTGTTATCACTGTGACGACTCAACCGTCGTTGCTCTTTCGAGTGATATCGCTTCCGCTGCCCTGACTTCACCCCGGTTTGTCCCCTGTCTCTTTGGCGGCTAGATCCCCAAAGCAACTACAGTGGAAATTGTTATCAGGCTCGGAAATATATATTTGCCGTGTTTATTTTCTACTATAAACGCTTTCTAACAGGCAGATATTTTAGGATATCGTTCCGATGATTCCGATAGGAAAGCGTTTGACACAGTGTCGCACTCGTTATTACTTCACAAATTGAAATGTTTGAACATAGATATTACTACCCTAAAATGGATTCAGTCATATTTGAGTTCGCGTCAGCAATGTGTAATTTTAAACGGCGAGGCGTCTCATTTCGTTAAAGTTACGTCTGGTGTACCACAGGGTTCGGTTCTGGGGCCATTGTTGTTCTTCGTATTTATCAACGATATTCCTGTCAATGTAACTTCCCAGCTGAGATTATTTGCAGATGATTGCGCTGTGTATACGCGTATAAAGAACGGGGAGGGTTCCGGACAACTGCAGGCTGACCTAGATCGAATAGAACATTGGTGCGGTGAATGGGGGATGCAACTTAACGTAAAGAAATGTGTTCATGTTAGCTTCACACGTAAAAAAACTAAATTTGACACACAGTATTATTTAAGCAATGAGCTAGTAACAAATCAGAATAAAGTAAAATACCTCGGAGTCACTTTGTCATCTGACTGCACATGGGATTCGCAGATTGATGATGTCATTATGAGGGCGGGTCGCGCACTCGGCTTTGTCCAAAGAAACCTAAAAAACGCTACACAAAAAATAAAAGAACGAGCATATCTTGCCTATGTAAGGCCAGTTCTTGATTACGCATGCACTGTGTGGGACCCTTCCAAAAAAAATCGCATTGATGGCTTGGAAAAGATACAAAATCGTGCCGCACGCTTCGTCCTGGGCCAGTACGACCGTTTTTCTAGTGTAACTAACATGAAACAATCACTAGGATGGGCGTCATTAAATCTTCGGCGAAAAAATTTACGGTTGAAATTTTTATACAACATTTATCATGAAACTACCGGTATTAATAGTTCATCATACCTCTTAAAACCAAATTATTTTTCCAAACGTAATGATCATGTGGACAAGATACGCGAATACTGTACTCGGACGGAGCTCTGCAAAAATTCATTTTTTGTGAGGACGGTCAAGGACTGCAACGCTTTACAGCAATGTATAGTTTGTGCTGCAAATGCTGATGTTTTCCTTTTGTTATTATTCGCCCCCTGCAATAATGCCTTCTAGGCGCTGCAGGAGTTCTCTGAATATTGAATAAAGAATAAGGAAACCCTATACCCCGCCGACACCTCTGCGTATGCATCGTGTGGTCATCGGGTATCATTATTGGAGGTATCGAAGATTGTTCCGATAACTCCGATAATGATACCCGATACTCCACCGCCGCCTTTGCGCATGCATCGTGTGGTTATCGGGTATCGTTATCGAAACAATCTACTGTCTCTCTCCCTCATTGGGGAGCTTTACTAGATCGTTCCGATGCATCCGATAACGATACCTAATGAAGATGCACGATGCATGCGCAAACGCGCCGGCGGTGTATCGGGAAACGTCATCGGAGTTACGGGAACGATCCCCTAAAACTCCCCGTTCATACCCCTGTAGCGTTCGCCTAGCGAGTTTTCGTTTCTCTCGAGACGGCCATCTGTGGACAGCGTTGAGCTGCGCGTACCGCGATTTCTAGGGAAACTGGGACGAGCCGTACAAAGCTGCTCGCGTCTCTCTCTCTCTCTTTTTTTTTTTTTTGTTTGTTGCAATTTTTTGTTTGTTGGCTACGGAAAAGGGTCCGCATTGCTGGAGCGTTTGCGCTCAGCACTGCGCGTTTCGGCGATCGCTTCTCGGGATGTCGTTTCTTTTCCGGTCTAGGATGCGGTGAATCTCACAGAAAATCGTAACCGAAGAATATCGATAATTATTCGCCAGTAACGAAAATGCAAAGTTGATCAAACCCGAGAGAAAACAAATAAACAATCAAAACACCTGTCGCTTGAGATTTTTTTTAGTAGATACTGTTCTTCGGATGCCATATTCTGGTTTTGGAAATCGCAACAAGGCATTATGTTGGGCTAGTACTGGTAGATAATTATAAACATGGTAAAACAGCTGAAAAGAGACGAAGAAATGGGTGTGCAGACACGACACTCTGTACATATACCTTCCCTATGTCCTTCGTCTATTTAACGCTGTTTTACTGCTTTGTAAATTCTGTTTTTTTTCTTTTTGCGTTAACCATGAGTTCTAGCTCATTTTCATAACCACCCGCATATAAATGAGACCACCCCACTTGTTAATGACTGGGATGTTTTTACAGTTTACCATTAATTCGCGCTCATTTTCATAACCACTTGATAATGGCTGGGTTGCTGTATTTAGTCCTTTTATAAATCCCTTAGAAAGTGAACCATTCATTCACGCTAATTTTCATAACCACGTGGTAGTTGACTCATCGTTCGTAAACGAGGGAACACACATAAATTTTGTTCTAAGGTGAAAAAAAATAAACATTTAATACAAAAGTAAAAGAAGAAGAAAAAAACTGTGAGGGGAGGTTTAAAGGCCCACATAGGAGGGCCTTACCGGCCTTTTACACATCCGCTGAAAGTCGACTGGGGCGGAAGTGGACGTTTGCTGCTGCGAACTCGAAATGCGTCTCTTGGCGAATGTGGGCCGCCCAAGAAATGTTTCCCGTCCCGCCTGGCGTCGTCAAGGGCGCAGAGGTTCTATTGTGCTACGCTCGGACTTGGTTTCATTGTTTCGTGTTGTTTTTTCTCCATGCCTCGATTGCGACACTGCTGTCGCCGGAAGCGGGTCACCCACAACCTGGTGTGGACTCGAGAAAATAAAAACAGCAGCGAGGTTAAAGCGCTTTTTTTTTTTCCGAGCGTACAAGCGCAAACAACGAAAGGTTGGAAACAAAAGTGTCAGCGTACACCAAATACGAAATCGGAAGAAAAAAAAAGAAAAAGTATCTGACGCGGAACTTTCCAAATAGTAAATCGGCATTTTTTTTAAGTGTGAAATTTTTTGGCACTGGTTGCAGTTGACGTCGGAAGATAGTTTAGGCTGAACAATGTAAATGTAGGGGAGAAAAAAAAGGCGGGGACATTAAAGTTGCGCGAGCAATACTGAAGAAAATGAAGCCACGCTGAAAAAGCAAAATGCGCCGCCTGTGCGCTTCGTTTCACCAAGTTTCACCCTAGAATGCGCAACGGCGAATGATTCCAAACCTGCGATCCAATGCGGCGTCGCGAGCGCGTCACGTGACTCGACGATGGGGCGCAGCCCTGCGATATGCGGAGCAGAAACTCGCGCGACACGCTGCCGGCTCAGCATTGCGCCCGTTGCAGTCCACACGCCAAGCTCGCGAGCAAACCCCGTCGGTTTCTCGGGGATTTCGTGGGTGTTCCGGATCGGATGCATTTCCGGCAAATGGTGTTTCGGCTTCATCCGCTTTTTTTCCGCGTGTGTTTCTTATTCTTCTCGTATCCTTTATCGTCTCGTGCAGTTGAGAAACACGCTTGTGTTGGTAGCTTTTGTGTCAGGTATCGGGGACACGAGCCACTGTGCGGTGTGGCGCCTTCCACGGCGACTCGAGACTTCTCCGTAAAAGAAAAGAAAAGGGCTGGACCATTTGCTGCCCGCATGCGTGACTCCGCGGAACGATGACTGCACAAAAGATCCCGCCTCTGCTGTGAGCAGTCGGGTCGACTTTGTTTCATTGAAGCTTTTTTTTTTTACATTTTTATTCTTTTTTGTTGTTGTGGTTGTTGTTCCGTCGACTGTTTCTAACGGTGGGCTGAGAAGGATGAGGCAAGGATGGGTAAGAAGGGGGGGGGGGGGGAGAGAGAGAGAGAGAGAGAGAGAGAAGAGGTGTCCCCTTTCGAAAGAGCCGAAATTTAGTGGTCGGTGACTGTCCCTGTCTGTTCGTGCGTCTCTCTCGATCGGAAAATCGAACTGGGGGTTCATTTATAATACTGCACCCCACCCCCTTCTTTACTTATTTTACTACCACCGTTTTTACTTCTTTTTTTTTTTTACTTGTATTTTGTTTTGTCGAGAGGAGGGGGGGGGGGGAGTAACACTTGAGGCGAAACGTGGTAGCGGCTTTTGGTGCAGCGTTTACATTTTTTTTTCTGGTTTTGCGTATTTAAAAACTCCGCTGTATCTTTTTTTTGTGTGTGTGTATACGACGAGTGCTTCATGAAGAAACCAGTGCAGTGGACCCGCGTTTGTTTGTGAAAACCTCAGTAGCCTGGCATCCTTGACTGGAGACGATTTTCGGGTCACGTGGCTGGTGGTGGTAGAGCTTTTTGTCTACTAACGTCGAGTCAGGACCACGGTGGTAGGAACTCGTGCCCAGTCTAGATGGCGCGAGCTACCGTCCGATTGAAAAGGAGTCCGCCGTTACACCGAGTCACTCATCGATCGAAAGAAACCGTTGACCTAAAAGCTTTTTTTTCCGCTTTTTTTTTTTCCTTTTCTTCTTTTTTGACAAGCAATGTGCGTCTAATGCATGGTTGGCTTTGGTTCCTGTCAGTCCATTTCGGTTTCCTCGAGGTTTGAGTTGCCATTGTTTGTCCACGTCGTCTTGGGACTCGGGATGGACGAGAGGCTGTCCTTACTGCCTTACTCCGTGTCACCTTACGATGGACCTGATCGGACGCTACGAGTCATTCCAGCCAATTGGAGTGCTACGAACGTACCACGTGACTACGCGTGCCGTGTCTCTGTGCCCCTTCCGAAAGTCACATGACGCTCGCGCAACATTCGGCTGTCTTCGATATCGCGTGTCACCCAATGGCGGGCCTCCATTAGGTGACACGCGGGGTTTCTTCTGCCGTGATCTCTTCTGCGGGTGGCCCGCATTGCGCTGTCGTGTTTTGACGACCGCTGTAAACGAACAAACAAGAGCCTAGATGGATGGGTGAGCGCCTTGGCTTCGTAGGGACGAGCCGGAGGCGCGCGTCGCTGAGGTCTAGGGGCGGGCGATGGGCGGACGTTTTGTCCGGTCGCTGATTTTCGGTCGCGACCTACTTTTCGGGAAGGTAAAGGTTAGAGCGTATGGTCGAATTCGAACGGGTTCTTCTTTGACTAAAGCTTCTGACGTGTGCCTAAGATTTTTTTTTGTGTGTGTGTGTGTGTGTTTGAGTGTTTACGCAATTTGGGAGGGGTGGGCGTCTTTGTGGTCTCCGCGGCGGTATTGGAGCACGAGCGGACTTGGTCGTGTTTTGTTTTGTTTTCTCTGTGATCAAAGCAAGACTACGACAGCGAGAAAAAGAAATGATAAAAAACGCTCAGGTGACAGTTAAGTCCCGTTTACACACTTGCAACCGAGTACGACCGATAGAGACGAGACCTGTTGAAACCTCTTAAAATTTCTTTGGACGAGTAAACACACTCAGAGCCTATCTATGGTTCTGAACACACTGGCACGCTGGCGCCATCTATGCGGTGACCCTGGAACTGCATTTCACTAGAGCGAAGGTTTTGCGGGATTTCTGAGGTCAAATGTGCGTAATACATATGAGAAAGGCTCGTTTATAACGTTGACAAACGTTTTTCGAGCCAAGAAAGAAAGGATAATGCGCGAGAGAAATAGAAAATATGCCGGACCGCCAAGTTTACACTGCTACCCAATAGATGGCGCCAGTGTGTCCCTAACCTTTTATAAAAATATAGTTATACCACCACCATCTCGTCCAGATCCGTATATGGGGAGAGTTTGGCCAGTCTATGATCTCGCCGCCGCAACGTCCCTCTCCCGAGTGAGCCAATCAGCCCGCGGCGCAGAGCGAGAGGCGTGAGCGCATGCGCGTAAACTCCCGGCTGCTCCCAGCTGAGCGGAGAGGGCCGCCATTTTCATTCATTCGCCCGGCGGAATGCATGGGATCGACATCCAAATTTCGGTTCTTTACTTTTATTTGGCAGGCTTTGGCAAGAAAATGATATAATGTTATTCCTCGGTGGCTTAAAAAGCTAACGAATTAAGTTTCTCCACGTTTGAACGCAAACTTTGGTTCAGGCGAAAAAGAAATAAGCCCGTAGCAGACGTCGCGTAGCCTCAACACTGCTCCGCGCCGACAGCGTTGCGTCAAAATGGCGGTCGTCTCCTCTTTGCTCCCTTCTTTCTCTCTCGCTCTTCCGGCGCTCTCCTCCCTTTCCTTCACTTTTCTCCTCTCCGCCGCCTTCGTCGCCACACCCACTGGCCAAAATCTCCCTAATACACGGCTCTGCTCTCGTCGTAACAGATATTCAAGAGGTTCCAAGGCACTCGGTTCTACGAGGTCGCAAGTCTGTGAACGGGCCTTTATTTGCGACATAAGTTAGTTCACTAATTTTTTCCCTGGGTGTGAGCGTCCAGTGATGAACTGCCCATGTTCGTTGCAACTCAAGAAGGTAGGGCGAGGGAAAGGAAGGCTGGGGAGGAGGAAGCAGGCGGAACGCTGGAGAGAGGAGGAGGTTCCCCCTCTCCTCTCCAGCGTTCCGTCTGCTTCCTCCTCCCCAGCCGTCCTTTCCCTCGCCCTACCTTCTTGAGTTGCAACGGACTATTGAGTAAACTAGGCTTTTTTTTTATTTCATTTTATGTGTGGGAACGGAAACAAGACGAAGCAAGCTAAAAAAAAAAACGGCTGCACCTACCTCCTGCTTCATCAACCGTTAAAAAAAAAAAAGTTTACTTGCATTTTTATTTATTTGTCGAACTGTTATATTCAGAATTTCGTTTTATGAGGGACGTAACCGACGCTCAAGTTCAATATCCGCCTTCCTGCCACGCATGGGCCGCCGCGTCTTTTCGAAACGTCGCCTCGTCGTCGACATGCGGCGTTAGTTCGCGGCGCGTGAGTTCGTGGCAACTGGACCACGCCACGGCGCGCAAAAGGCGCTCGCGAAGTTTCCATAAAAACAGTTCAACGGAAATTTTATTCGTGTTGTGCTGTCCCGTCGTTAAAATGTGTACGGTCATTACACTCGTTGGTTTAAACTGGGGGCTGTTTTTCGTGCGGGAGAATAGCCTCGGTGCTGGACCACCGACGGTGCGCATTTTATAGTTCAGTTCGAGCGCGTCCACGCAACTCCACAACGAGCAGGGGCGGATTTATAGGTCAGGCTTGGGGGTTGGGGTTTGCAGAGAGATCTGACGTCACGGACGGATGTGATGTGACGACCGAAGTGTTGCCCAGATTTATTTTTGTCGCCCAATATTTGCCATTTCACCAAAAACCAAAGATTTCTTTATAAAAAAAAAAAAAAGTTAGTGTATGTCGTTTTTTTTTAATAATAATAATAAAACTGTTTAGCCCTTCCACTCTAGTGAAGAAGGAAGACCAGCGAAGCTGTACAATGTTGGGACTAAAGTAATGGCCGTCCGCAAGTCGGCAAGCCAGAGGGAAAGGCTGGCAAGGTTGCCGCGATCTGCGAGCGACGGCGGCAAGCAGACAACCGGCAAACACAACACTCTGGACAGCTACCGCCATCTATGAGCGACAGCGGCAACCAGAGTGTTGTGTCGACATTATATTGGTACCGGACACGATCCTAAGGAACCTAGTTCTCCGATGTAAAAAAAAAAAAAAAAGACGGTCACGGGAGGTTGAGAGAGGGAGGGGGCGACTTTTGTTTTAAATCCGCAGTGCTGAATTTTCTACGCATCAGTGTTCGGTCGGGAGTTGTAGTCCTGGCTGGCCGGTGATCGAGGAGCTTCTTCCGCGTGTGTGCATCGGCGGGACAGCCGGCGGCGACTGATCGACCGGGTCCATGCCGGGTCCGTGGTGGCCACCCCCGCCCCGCGTCTCCTCGGCAGGACAGGCGAAAACTGGTCGCGATCGATGGCGTCCGCCGGCGCCGACGCGTCGGACGAGTCGGACGACCGACGCCCTCTCGCCCCTCTTTCACGTCGCCGCCTCAGCCGTCCGTTGCGTCCGTACGCGTTCGTGATCGGAGAGCGGCACACCTGTGTCGTGTGCGGGGTCGGACGGCACTGGTCAATCGGACACTTCAGACGGCCTTACCAATTCACTGTAAAAGCAAGTTTTTTTTTTCCTGCTCTATTGCTTTTAGTGTTAGTTGTCGTTTGCTTTCGGGCAAATCCTCCAAGTCATGGGGCAAAGTTATATTTATTTTCTGCTGAAGAAAATGCTAGGATTTCTTTGGACAGGCGGGCTTTTCTTTTTATGTTGTGATTTCCATTTTCTGTGCACCAGCAGGAGCATGCTTGTGTAGACCTGCTGACACTTTTTTCATTTTCATTTTTTTTTTTGCTTAAACTTTTTTTCTGGTTTTACAGTGTTCCTCCACATTTGATAATATATTGTATGATTTTGGGCGTCCATTTGCTCACTATTTTATAATACACTTCCTTCATTCTTTTTTTTTTTGCTTACATATACAGTGTGTATCTATGGATGACACTTAAAGGGACACTGACAGGGTATTTATGCTCGCCGAGGTTTTTAGTTGTACGTGACACATGAGAGCCCAACTACCGAGAACAGAATTTGCGGCTCAAAGTTCGGTTTCTTTCGGCCCGAAAACCGCTGATCGAGAACTGTCTGTCTATGCTGGATTGCAAACTCAACGATGGAGTTAACTCAATCGGTCGCTGATTGGCTGCCCTTTTGGTCACGTGATGTGACGTTGCGATTGAGTTTTTCCCTACGGATTCCGATGGAGTTCGAGCTATGCTGGTGAAATAATAAAGTTAGCGGTGACGTCAAAATGTCGTCACGGTTCAGTTTAGCGATTGAAATAACTTTGTAGTCGTCAGGGGCAGCCGGAGTTGAACTCAATCCGTAAAGATGGCGACCCTGGCCGGTTCGAGTCTCGCTCACTCTCTTTCCGTGGTCACGGGCTGTTTTCTAAGGTATCGATGCGACCACCAAATTTAATCAAAGTCGTAAGTCATTGAAGGCACACAGTCAATATTAAAAATAGAAAAAAATATGAAACACATATTTTGTGGCTTCAAAAAGTTGCAAATACGTTGATTGAAAAAAAAAAAAGAAGGTAGCACAGACAACCGGAAGCTTTCTGTGCGTTCACTGCATAATTCTCAACATGGCGTCGTTTCGCGTATCGTGGGACTAGCACTAGCGGATGGCAGCGGACGACGGGCGTTGGACCTCTACTTCAGAACTGTCGTTCACGGTACTGGCAAATTCTGTCTTTCTTCAAAGAGAAATTTCGGACCGATCAAAAGAACTGATATTCATCCCGTACGACACGCCCGACCAGCAAGCCGATTGCACGAAGACGTCGCCGAGCCGTCGTCCCTTCTCCTGGCTGAAGACATCGCTCGCTCAAACGTCAAGCACGAAGTGCGTACTTCGAGTTGAATACGCACGCATACGGTTACTTTACGAGGTGCGAATGTGCCCTATGCGTGGTGCTGCTCGACATCAAGCCGGGAGTGCATGTATTGAAGGGAAATCGGCAGCAAACTTCTGACATACAGTATACCCGCTGCATAACTACGCACGATAGAGTTCCTTCAGTATAGCTCAGTGGAAAGACGTCCGTTTCACACGCAGAGGGCACGGGTTCGATTCCTGGTGTGGGTGTACCTTTTATTTATTTTTTTTATCAAGCATTCTGCGATGTTTACATTTCTTTTTTTACAATTATCACAGAAAAAAAATTGTTGTGGACGATACGTCGCTGAACTCAATGTATATCACTTTCCACAAAATGCAAGGAGCATATGAATCGGGTAGCGTCCGCTTTCCGAGCTTCGCGTAATGGTTCTACAGGAATTGCAGCCAGCCATTGATCCTGACCCGTTGATCTTTCGGAAACTTGTGCACTCTGCCGCACAATGCCACTTTCAGATGTAGGACATGTGAGGCAACTCTTCACGCAATATCTTGGGAGTATTCTTTTCGGAGCTGATCACGGGAATTCACCACGGCGCTCGGGCACTCACTACTAATCGCCAACACTTAAATATACAAAACAACTCATTTTGAAGTACAGAACAGCGAGCGGAAGAAACATAACTGCAAAGGAATCCCAAGGCGAACCAACGAATTTCGTCTGCTACGTGTGGAAAGAAAAAAAAGTAAAAACAAAAAAAAACGCACGGTCGGGTGTAGTTACGTGATTTCCGCCACTCACGCTATCCTCTCCACTTCTCCGTTTCGGTTTCGCGCAGTTGCGTTTAATTGGGTAGTAGTATTCCGACACCATAATAAATCGCCTAACAAAAAGGAAAAAAAAAAGATTTTGGGAGGTGTCAGTGTCCCTTTAAATACAAAACTTTTCCAATATTATGTTGATGTCATGGTTCAGATAGACCTTACCCTTTTCACTTTGCCATTGCAAACAAAAACCTACAGTGTAATAGTTTCCATGAATGCAAACATTATTTAGGTTCCTCGTGTATCTGGATCACTTTAGGTGGCAGTATTTTTGTTTTATAAAGAAGTGTACTAATTCATGAAAAGATTGGTCCCAAGCAATATACTCTTGTAGCACATTTGATAAAAAGAAACTGTCAACATCTTTTGTTCAAAGTTTACTGGCCTCTGCAAGCTTAGACAAATTTGTGTTGCTGTAAGTATAAAAAAGCAAGGATTTCTTTATTTGAAAATGTACATTGAAACAAAAGAACTCTAATTTGGAAGTAATCTTTTTGTTTTATGGGGAATATTAAAAGTCTCAGCATGATCCCATGAATTTCTGATACTGCAATTGTTGTTATGTTTGCAGCCCATATTGAAACTGAAGCAATACCTGTTTTGGGTGGCCTCACATTGTAGCTATGAGGTCGGGTCCCCGGATAATGGAGACACGCCTCGCTGGGTAGCCTTCCTTTTTCCGTGAGAACAGAAAAAGAGCTGCTGGCTGTAATTGTTCCCAGTTTTTCTTTCTTCTTTGCAAGAGGTCTTTAGAGAGTGTAAAACAAGGAGACCGAAACCAGTTTTTATATCTTTGAAACCGGACTTGTTTTTGTTTTTATCTTTTTGCTATGGGCGCTTACTGTTTCTCAAATTTCCTCATCAGTCCCGATTATCAGCAATTAAAATGTGCCAGATTAAAGGAGAAAATCTTCAGCTGTTTCTTAGTAATCTTTGTTGATGTGTCTCCCTATACAATAATATTTTATCAAACAAATCTCGACAGTTGCAGCTTCTACTTGTTTATTTATTTATTCATTTATTTATTTTTTTTTTGTTACACTTTGCACTATTCGCGACTCCAATTCACTTTAGATGGCACCACTCGTTTTCCAAAATGGCCGTTATAGTGAGGGCCGAGATGCGTGCTGGTATACCAGTTGCTGAGCCTCTCTAGTGTGCTTGCTTCACTGAGCGACACAAATGATTCCTGCTTGTACGAGAAAGGTAAAGTCTTATGAGTGCAGGTCACCTCCTTATCCTGAAAACAAAAACGGTGTTTAGCGTAATATTTATGCCAGGAGGCACATTTTAATTCTGGAACGAAACCAAAAGTAACTTCTATTTTGGATTTAATTTCTCGGTATAGGTGTTAATTCGGATCCTTTCATAACTCAAGATGTGTCTCGCAGCGTAATTATTGAGCTAAAGTTGTTCGTAGAAACTTCATTTTGTTACGTACGTGTCCGATCCACGCACTTCAAACATTTTGGAGAGTTCAGTGTCCATTTGAAGACAGGGTCCTTCATACAGCCTAGAGGTAAAATAAAATATTGTATTTGTGGAAAAAAATCAATGCTGATATTTGCGTGTTCTTGCTGCCTTTTCTTGCTCAGATGATTGTTGTGTGAAACAGTGAACTGTGGGTCTTTTAATGGAGTTTGAGGTATTTAGATGAGCAATACAGAATTTATCCAAATTTTACAAAATATCTCCGCGGGTGATGAGTTTAGAAATTTTTCACAAAACATATCAATTAAGAAACATTGTTCTCACTACAAAAACCCAAAGACGGAATCCGAGTCAGGCAGCAGAAGCTTGTGTATGTTTTTAAAGCAATGCGTAATGCATAGGACTTTAGATTACATCCAGTGTTTGACTGTTTGTCTATCTTGATAACAATGTCAGTTTCTCTTATGCTAAAAGAAAAGAAAAGTGAGACCTTTCTGGAAAGAGTAATAAGGTTAAATGGCATATTTTTGTGATCGTGACATTTATTGGGGGGCCTACATTGCTGCAATTTGTATTAATAATAAAATTTTAATTAATATATTTTAATACATAGTTTTTCACGCTCTGATTTAATTTGTTGGTTATGATAAAATTTCATGTGCACAAACAAGCATAGCAATCAGAAGTGTGCAAATTATCATCAGTGGTGCCAATTACAGCATTTCTAATTAACAAGTTATAAAATAAAAATAGTCTCAAATCAATGAAAACATTCCAGCTAATCTGAGAAATCCATGTAAAATTACATTAATTCTGGGTAAAGCATATGGTGCTATCAATGTTGTGACTTCTGACAATCGGCAAAAACTTCCAAAGCCGCCGCTAATCCTTCCAATCCAAATGAATAAAAAAAAATTGCATTTTTTTAATTACCAATTTTCTCAGAGCATTTAGTTCCCTCAATTTTTACACACCGTCATTTTGCCAGTCTCATCCTTTGCAATTCAAAGGAACGCCTACCCGCTGGCACGTCTGCTCACTGCAGCACGTTTCGTTGGCGTTGGAAACCGGTGAAAGAGTATTGAGTTTTAGAATTGCGTATACGAACGAACGCAAGCTCTGTGTTTGCGTGTTCCACACTGCGCGTGCGTGGAGCCCAAAATTGCGATCTTGGATTGGAGCGCGGCAGCGACGCGCATGCGCAGCGTGGAGCACACAACTCTAACACAAATGCACAGTGCTTGTGTCTAAACGCAATACTAAAACTCCCTAATAAGGTACAATCCCATACCGGCTTTAACACTACATTGGGACAGTGAAGAGTGTTGTTTGCATTCGGAAGTGACATTTCCGGGCCATGATCGCGAGCAGTTCCGCCGTGCCCACTGAGCAGGAGAACCAGGGGACCCTCAGTAGAGTGCTTCTCGTTTCCGCCGTGGGGGGAAGGGGAGGGGGAGGAGAGGGAGGGAGGAGAGGAGGAAGGGGGGGAGGGAGGGAGGGGAAGGGGAGCAACGAGCTGAAGACTCGAATTGCTGGCAGTACAACCGGGGGTGGGAAGAAAATGTATGCAACTTAGCCCATATGGGTAAAGAATATAAAAAGATCATGTCATTAAGTCGTGAATGCTGTTAATTGGTTATAGTAGTCCCATTCATTGGGTTTGAAGAAAAATGACCAAAGATGTCACCACTGTGGGAAATTTCTCATTTCGTTTGCATTTGATCATACGGAAAGAAACAAAATGAGGAGCTCTCGTATATTCATAGTTTTTGCTCTAAATGTAGAGGTTATGATAATTGCAAATATTACAAATATAAGTTGGAGGCACCACCTTCTCCGTGTATCGAGCACTTTCCATGGTAAATGTAAATCAAATTAGGTGGAACAGATACTTAAATATTTATCGTAATTACGCTGAAGAGAGTGTCTGGCTAGGTTTCTAGGTTTTGACATGTAGATTTTGCAGCATCAGAACCGTGTCTCATTGTTGGCACTAGCAGCATATAGTTTCTAGACAAGCTTGAGAAACATTACAAGCCTCATCTTTTTTTCATTAATCTGTGCAAAACAAAATTCTAAGTAACCAGTTGCATCTTAGAGCAGACATTTTTTGCAATTCCAGTGCCTACTTTATTGTCTAAATGTCTGCCACATTCTGGCCACACCACGGAGGCACCAATCTTTTTCTTGAAAAGATACCAAAACATTATTTAAAATAAATAAACCAAATGTTACGTCACTATGCGCTTAAAAGCAGCGCTGCTCTGCGGAAGTGCGCCGGCAAGCTGCGTGTGCGCCAGCTTGGTCGAACCAGATTTCCCTTCTCTCCCGGCCTATTCAACCCTTGCGTGGAGCGGGGAGAGGCAACTAAAAACGCCCAGGTTGTAACTCGTTGGCGACGCCAAGTGGCGGAGCTCATGACTATGCCAGCCGCCAAGTGGCTTTGCCCGTGCTGGACCAATCGACGTCACGTCTGTGACGTCAATATGCCAATCTCATTAAGCGTTCGGTGCATGCGTGAAGCCGCCATAACTTTAGTTCACAGGAGCCAGGCGGCAGTGCTCGAGACAGCTCGTGCTTTCTGCGCGCTGCATGCGCAGAGCTCCAACGAGGTTGTCGCACGTGCAGAATGACTAAAGTTCCCTCGATGCATTGCGGCAGCGGTGGCATAGCCAAACTAGTTTGTGAGATCGGTCTATTGGTCCACCTCCCGTGATGCATCAAGCTCTTCGATGGCTGATCTTCGAGCGCTCGCTGGAATCGGTCGTTTGGAATGAAAAATATAGCCATCCGTTCAAAATACGAGTGTGTGATTGTCGCTAGCAGATAGAGTTGATCATGTTTAACTTATTTCTTAATACGAGAGGTATATTTATAGTTTTGATTCAGTATCCCTGGGGAAGCTCAGAAGTATCATCAGCAAAGATGAACTGACGACCGTCAATAGCCACGCACTGACACCCGACAAATAAATATTCATGTACCTTGGAATAGCTCCAGAATCCACGCTCTACACATCCAGTTTAAAAATTAATAAGCAATTTAGCTCTAGTTTGAAGGCTCTGCTGAGGTTGAGAAACATTGAGTTGGCAGAGCGTCTGTCAGATGTTTTGGCCGAACGATGAGCAAATTCTGTTGAAGTACCCATGGCAACTCCTTATGCAACCGATGCTGGGATGTCTGTAACATAGAGAAGGCATTTATATGATTAACAATAATCCTATAATGTGTTCGGTTTTTAATTCTGTTCCTTTGAACATTTAGTTTTTTTGCAATTGTTTGAGTGTTGAAGTCAGTTTTTCATATTATTATTATCATTATTATTAACAGTTTTAAGCAGGGACAATATTCTGATCGGCTATTATTCTGGTTTGCCCTTCCGACTTTGTGTTGAATTAGATCTATTTCAATTTGGCTACCAATATGATTTATCAACCTTAAATTTGCTGTTTTCCTTCTTTCATTGGGTTCTATCTACCGTAAAATTCTGAGCAAGCGCCCTCTCAAATAATGGAGATAATCGCGAAAATTGGGGAATGGGCGCTTGTTAGGTCATCAGTTTTACCTATATATCCACTGTGCCCATTTTTTAAGATGTTGCAAATTTGGCTGTGGGCGCTTAGTATGGAATGGGCGGATGCTTGATATTTTACGGTAATTGAGATAACTTTATGGGACCTTACTTTTTGGTTATCTTATTTGATGTTAGTCTTTCTTTTGTTTTGTTTTTTCTTGTCTCCATCATTTCTTTGCTTACTTTTTTTTTACTGTGGAATTTTTCTAGTCCAATGTGCAACAGTAAATACCTTTTATTGTGCCTGAGGATTTGAAAAAGCGAATGATATTTCGTCTTTTTTTACTTGCGTTGAATGCAATAGGCCAAAGGTAGTTCTGCCCAAAGTTATGCACATAGCCTGGTGCCTCGGTGTTTAATGGAGAGCGGAATTCGCACTTTGGCTGGCCAGACTCTCTACGCTCCGATTCACACAGTGCCTCGTTGAGATCTGGGGCAGGAACGTTAAGCAAACTTTGTTCTGAGGAAGCTTTGCTTGGGCGGCTGCTCTCTTTCCTTTGCATTAGAGCTGTTCGGTATCTAACACAACTGATTTAGAAGAGGTAGTTTGCACGGCTTTGTACCCTAATCCTCATGGTAAACTCTGCCACTTTCAAAGTGTGTTGTTCCATCTCCAGCGTCCTCCCGAGCTTTGTGGTCACAAGGCCTGAGGGCATTAGACCTATTCCTATCCCGGCTTAATTCACCTGCACAGAGCAGCTATTTTGGCCCTGCGATTGTTGAGTCTTGATAGTGTCCAAATAGGAATAGGCTTGTCCCCGTGTGTTATTTATGAGGACATCAGTTTCCCTCAGAACCTTGCAGGAATACATTGTGTTTATTACATCATGTTGTGTTTTAGAAATTATTCCATGGCTTAAGGTGGATGCAAAACTTTCGTAGGAAATAAGAAACTGTGATAAGCACACCGTTACCTATGTTTGATTTTGCCTTCCCTGTTAATGGCTCAGCATCATAAAGAGAGGCAAGAGGGGCATCTTACTATATGACACCAAGTGCATTATGTCGTGTGGTTCTATCTTCGGCTCTCTGAGTGTAGAGCTATCCATCCTTGCGTCTTACCCCATTAAAAAATGGTGTAACTGCATCCTGTAGGAGCACTTGGGACAGTTTTGACCTTATTGCGAGCAAGGCCATATTAAGACAGCCTGCTAAACATAGTTCACTGTCAACAAAACCTTCAGGTTATAGGAGATTGGGCCGCTATGCTTGGAACAAAGCAAAGGCTTGTTACAAGGCACTGAAGGTTCAAACGACAAAGACGCGTGAGCAACAAGTTGTCAATGAGCAAACACATCAGTCGTCTTTGACACGTTAAGCACCGTCAGCTCGCCTCCCTTTGTAAAGCGTGTCCCTTATCGTAAGAGCAAGCAAAGGCAGAATTTGGCTAATAACCTGGTCTAACGCGTGGCCTGTCTGCTCCGTCGTTGACTGCACTCTTCTCTCTTTTCAGATGTCCTCATGGGCTACAATGGAACCATATTTGCCTACGGCCAGACATCCAGTGGGAAGACCCACACAATGGAGGTGCGTCTGCCATTAGCAGGGCTTATCTTTCTGGGACTGTCTCGAGAAGAAAAGCAGTGCTGAATGGAAGTGTGCTCTCTTTTGGCGGTCTTCCTCGTTGTTCTTTGTTTTCTTTCGTGTTGTTTTTGTTTCATCTTTTTTTGTAATGTTTTGTTGTTTTTCTGCAGGGCGTTCTCGGAGACTCCTACAGCCAGGGCATTATCCCCCGCATCATTAACGATATTTTTAATCACATTTATTCAATGGATGAAAATATTGAGTTCCACATAAAGGTCAGTTGGCCCACCTTGTCTCTCTTTGTTGTTGTGCATGATTGCCGAATCAGTGTCTTTGTTGTGTCTTTTTTTTTATGCTTTGCTGCTGTCTGATGGTGGTTCGTTTTGGATTGTTCCAGGTTTCGTACTATGAAATTTATTTAGACAAGATACGTGATCTCTTAGACGGTGAGCCTGCGTGCTTCTTCTTTTTCACTTGTTGTAGACTAGTGGCTTTTCCTGGTGTGACACACCATTCTTTCCAACAGATGCTCTTCATCACTTATATGTCAGTATTTTACCTCATCATGTTTTTGAGTCTTTCTTAATTATAGATTTAAGCTGTAATAAATAATTATTTCAAAAAAGTTTACTCTCCTGTTATTTTTTTTTTTTTTCACTCGGGAAAATTTGTATTTACATAAACACCTTCAAGCACAAAATGATTACCCTCTTGTTGCAGGAGAAAAATTGTAATCCCATTAAATAGTAATGTGATGGAACTAATGCTTTCTGTTACCTTGCCCCTGTCTATCCGACAGGGGAAAGGTAACAGAATTTCTGGTATTACATGATATCCTATCCTTCCAGTTTTAGCACATAATTTCATGCGACATAAATCATAAAAACCTTTGCTGAGTGCCAAATTCGTTAGTGGCATGCTCATCACGCTGCACGTTTGTTTTGCTCTGTTTCAGTAACAAAAACGAACCTCTCTGTTCATGAGGACAAGAACAGAGTTCCCTTTGTCAAGGTAGGTTTAGTTTTGGTGCTGCCTTCTGAACTGTTTTGCTTGTTATGTTCATATGGTGCATTCCTCAGTCAATCATTGACCCATCGTTAATGGCTATTAATTATTCGCCTCTCTGCAGGGTGCAACCGAGAGGTTTGTCACCAGTCCAGAGGAAGTGATGGAAGTCATTGACGAGGGAAAATCTAACAGACACATTGCCGTCACAAGTATGTTTACTTTGTTTTTTCTTCTAAGAAAAAAATAAAAGTCTTTTACATTTTGAGGCAGGGGTAGTTCCCTTTTACATTTTGAGGCAAACTAGCAGGCAAGGCAACCTACACCATACATTAAAATTTGTCTTTTTCTGTCAACTCAACTACAGTGCAACCCACTTACAACGATACCACATATAACGATGTACCGCTTATAACGATCAGCTTCTAGAGTTTCTAGACTGGAAATGATCAGTTTCTAGTCCAGATACAACAATATTCGGTTATAACGATTGAAATTTGGGTTTTCTCATTATCGTTGTAAGTGGGTTGACTTGTACTGTTCTTAGTCATGATGTACACTGCATTCTTCTCTGTGTCAAGTCAACAACTTTGCTGGTTTTATTTAAATTTGTTGCTCTACTTCTACAACCCATATCTTTGGTTTCTTCAGAAGCAGTGTTCATGCTTGAAATGCTTTTATACAGTGCACATAGCTAGGCATCTGCTTGTCTGTCTACATATTCATTCTTCATAGTTTTATGTCCCTGACAAATGTTTACTAGGTCTTGGTGCTAGCTGGAATAGGCATCTGTATCACTTGTTCAAACTGAAATGAGTGCTGTCAAAAAATACCCACTATGCCTCAAGTGCTTAAAAGAGATAGTTGAAACTAGTATAAATAGTGTGTGCTTCCTAAAGCTTATACTTGAAAAATGTAACATTTAAGTTAAACCCAGATTGCAAGTGAGTAGATTTCCCATGAGACCGCCTTGTTATTTCTTAAACAATGCTGCACTTTACGTGCAGTATTGCTGCTGCAGTCCACTTGCTCCTCGCTCTCCAGGCTATGGACATAACCAAGGAGAAAAAACAGCGACAGTCTTTAAGACAGTTTTTTATTGGTCAGTTTCTCTGGGGAGCTGGGGTGACAAACGAATTAAGATCCATGAACCGGCTTGCAGTCTATGCCACTGAGGCACCTAGTCCATCGTTGGTGGACCTCGGGAACGAAACAGTGTTAAGGTTTCTCGCAGGGGGTCTGTGGCAAAGTTTGCAGACACCAACTTGGGACCAATCCTTTTGAATTGGGCTGCAGATATGAACGAGCACAGCTCGAGAAGCCACAGTGTGTTCCTGATCAACGTCAAGCAAGAAAACCTGGACGACCAGAAGAAGCTCAGTGGGAAGCTGTATTTGGTCGACCTTGCGGGCAGCGAAAAGGTGTGTTTGCTTTGCTTCGTTTGAAAGGGGCATCGGGTTCTATTTATTTGCAGGACGGTGTGCTGGGATGCCGGTGGGACCAACTTTCTGCAAAGCTGCGAATGACTGTAAAGCATAGCTTTGAAGCATGCCTGTGTGGGCGTGTTCAGAAAAGTTTGTCAACAGGCTGATTTCTGCGCTCTTATCAGCGTTCCGTGAACGTCGCATCACCTGGTTTACTCCACAAGCTTTTCTGAGTACACGCCTGCGCTGAGAGTTCAGCAATCTTAAGCAGATTTTAATGGGCAACACCACTCAATTCTGAAGACTTCAGGGTGGTGTCTAATCTCGGCTCTAGTTGTACAAACGAACGGCTCTCTGCCGTTTCTTTCCCATGAAGTAAAATATTTTCCGTCTACCTTAGACAGGAGGACGAACTGAAACTCTTGCTGTCGTAAGCCACGAGGTGCGCTATGTGATCCCTGTGCTCTCCCGGTTTATCAGTCTCTTATCAGTGTTTTTGCTGCACCAGCCTTGCGCTTGTAGCACTAACAGTTTCTTTTGCACACCACCACACTTCTTGCACGCTTCAAGTTTTTCTAACACTTACTGATTTAGGTTTTTTTTTTTATGATTTCCAGAAAGTTTCTAATTAATATTATGTTTATTTTTACTAATTAAAACATTAATAGAAAACTAATTAAAAACTTTATTAGCTGAAACATTATGTTTGTCTTTAAATTGCCCCCTCGGCAGTGATGAATGCAACAGCAATTGTTTCTTTCACGCGCCTGCGTAGTTTTTGCGAGAAAATTTTTGGCCGGCATTTCGTGAAACACCCTACATAGGCTTTTACTATTTTGCCAGAGCAGGTTTTCTCCGAGTGCCGACCTGCTTTTAGGCTATGTCACTCATTCTAGCATACCTATATACTTGAGACCAAAATACTTCCTCTGCTTTTACGCTAGATACAGTAAAGCAAGTTTATATTTTGGTCTAAGGCAGTACTACGACCAAATCTGTTCGGTTGAGGTGGAATATATACTTTTAGTATTGTTCAATTACCGTAGTTCTTTTCTTCCAGCTCCTAACAGAAAGTAAGGCGTGTTTCCTCCGTTTTGTTTTCTCATCCTTGTGATCCTGTTCATCTTCTCTGCACTTTAATGTGGTGTAAAGTTCTGTCTCTTTTTACAAAGGAGCCGTTAATGGCTATTTTCCCCAGGATCGTGTCCGTCCGCAGAGAAATGTCGACACAACACTCTGGTTGCTGCCGTCGCTCATAGATGGCGGTAGCTGTCCAGAGTGTTGTGTTGCACGGTTGTCTGGTTGCGCCGTCGCTCATAGATCGCGGCAACCTTTCCAGCCTTTCCACTCTGGCTTGCCGAACTTGGCGGCGGTCCATTACTTCATTTCCACCACAGTACAGCTCCGCTAGTCTTCCTTCTTCACCAAATAAAAAAAAAACTGAAAGCTCTTTTTTTTTTTTTTTGAAGGTGTAGTTGATTGTTATTGTGAGTAGAAAGAAAAAAAAAAACATTTTCCTGCCTCAGCTACTTGACTTTACATTTCAGGCAGTTGTGAAGTCAGTTCTGCTCTAATGGCTGCTGTGCTTTCAGTGCAGTTGAGGGGAGATAGGTTTGGATAGGGAAAAGGCATGTCGAAACTCTCACTCTTGTGTTGTGGTCGGACCTATTGGGATGATAGCTCCTGAAATTGTGGGACCGTAGTAATTTTCCGAGACCTATTTTTGAATTTTATCTGTACGGTAGAGTGTCAGATACAGGGCCAGGAAATTGAGCTTTACATCCACAGCATTTTGGAGGAGAATGTTATCTTTATCTGGGGCAGGGTTATTCTTCGCACCCACTCATGATGCTTTGTGTCCCACTTGATAATGCTTGCAGTGATGTCGTAATTGTTTTAAAATTACAGCATTACTAAAATAGGTTGACCCATTCCCTAATGCCATTTAAAGCTTCTTGACGTGTACTGCACGACGCTCAGTGGTGTAGCCAGGAATTCTTTTCAGGGGGTGCTGAGGTGACTGAGATGTCGATGAATTGGGGTGCGGAGGAGGGGGAGGGGGGTTCAAAATGCACATGTATATTATAGGGTCGGCTGGATTTTGAGGCGGGGGGGGGCTTGAAGTTCTATCAGCCTCTCTCCTGGATACGCCACTGGCGACACTGTTAGTGCAAACACAACATTGGCGCTTTTTTATTAATAGCAAGCACCAACTGTTACTCCTCAGTTTAGTGCCCCAAATTAGTACTTTCAACCAGATTAGTAGTTTTGATGGAAGCCTTTTTGTTCTAAGAGAAAAATGACAATCCCACGTTTGCACTAAACGATGTCGCACAGCGTACTTTAAGTTATTCAGTGGCCCATAAAATGCTAGTAATATGTAAAACTTTCAAAATTACTTTTTTTTTGCTAGTGAAATCCTGGAAGTGGAAGGTTTCTAGATTATATTCGTAGTCATTGTCTAACGACATTGGATGTAGACAAAAAGTGATATGCGAGATTTGAAAAAAATTGTTGTTTAATCCTACATAGGTAGAATGTTTCTTATAAATAATCTGCTGTGAATTTTAGCAGCTGCCTTTATTTGTCAACTACTGAAATCCTCGCAATGCGAGCATTAAAACCGTGAAGCGTGAGAGCCATCATTGGCTACGTTTACCTTTACCTAGTATTTGTGAGCATAAACATTTCTAAGGCATTTGTGCCTAGCTTTTGAGTTACAGCATTAATTGGTGAAATTGTCATCCACTAACCACACCTCTTAAAATTGTCTTCTCGCAAAGTTTCTCTTCCTCTGCCGAACCGTCGACTTGTAGGGTTTTCTTTTAGATTCGTCTATCCTTCGTAGAAATTGTGTACAACCAAGTGGGACTGCTCATTAACAATGCCAAGCCATAGGAACATTAGAACATTTATTTGGGGCTTCTTTCTTGACCTTGTAGGTGAGCAAGACAGGAGCCGAGGGCATGGTGCTGGACGAAGCTAAGAACATCAACAAGTCGCTGTCAGCCCTGGGCAATGTGATCGCCGCACTGGCTGACGGAAACGTAGAGTCGAACCTGTCTTAGTCTCCGAGTTGTGGGTGAACCAGCTTTATTTCAGTGTTTGCATAGTTGCACTATACCGTTTGGTGGCTAAGTAGCTCTGTGACTTTCAGCTTTGTGGTGCTGAAATCAGTGCCACAATCACGTATACCCTGTGGATGGCAGCATGTTTTCGTCGGTGAACATATTCAAATCTTGATCTAGTACAGATGAACAATAGGTTGTGATATAGGTAGTTTTAATGACAGCCCTTTAGATAATAAAAAATAAAAAAATAAAATTTTGTCAATTTTTGAACATAAATTAAGGGTGCAAACTAGCTGGTCTTGCTTGTGCTAAATGTGCCTTACTCTGCGGTAGTTCCTGGTCTCCCTGAAATGGTTGAAGGTTGTGACTTGAACCATTTCATTACTCCATTGTCAGGGTTCCTTTGAGTTGTGGTTGCAGTTCATTTGTTGCAAATATTTTAATGTGTGGTTAGCAATGAAGTTACATTCCTTACTTTAAATCTATTATTATCATTGTTCGAGGTCGGTGGCATTGGGCAGTAGGGAAGGCAAGAAAGGACAAAAAAGCTTCCGAGAGAAACTAGGGTTTACTGCCACCTTCCTTTTCGTCGGTTAAGCACGAGCGGTTTGGTGGCACATTCGTTCGCAGCACAGGCTCCTCACGTCGATTCAGGTGCCTTGCACGATTCAAGTTGAGGCTTTTGAGCAGTGACACAGCATTTGTGTCGCTCCATTGCCCGTGCAGAAGTCCCACATCCCATATCGTGACAGCAAGTTGACGAGAATCCTGCAGGAGAGTCTGGGAGGCAACTCGCGGACCACAATCATCATCTGCTGTTCCCCGGCATCCTTCAACGAGTGCGAGACAAAGTCAACGCTAGAGTTTGGCAAGAGGTAATGCTGCACTCAGCCCCAAGAGCGGTTGGTTGACCACTCGATGGTCGTGCTCGTTGCCACTGCGTAGACCACGCTCAAAGGACTAATATTGCGAGAGCCGTACTGCCGCAAACAATCGGAGCTGCCGCTTGTCCCCGGATTTTGCCGACATACCTAACTGAGAATGCAGGAGGTGTTTTCTGTCCCAGTCATTAAAGCTGTGGACGACCGAGCAAATTGGCTCGTGCCGTATCTTTCCAATAACGATTCTGAAACGCATAGTCACATTTCGGAACTACCATAAAATACCGAGCAAGTGCCGACCCAAGATTTGGAGATAACCTTGAAAAACTGGGGGACGGGCATTTGCTTGATTCGATTGCAGAAATACAGAAGGGGCATATAATAGATTCGGCTTCACTGCTTTGCACCGAAGTGCTTGGAGAAGTGGGTGACAAGGAGGAGCATCTCGGTTACCTAGGCGGACTGAGAAGTCTGGGGTGGGCACCCGATATGTCCTTTGCTTATTTTTCAAACATTTAGAAAGTGGCAGGTGGCCGCTTCATGCAACATGGGTACTTGCTCGGCATTTTACAGTATATGTCGGAGCGTCACTGTAACACAAGACAGCCTCGTTGCAGTCGAGGAAGCCTTAGCATAACCTTCGACTGACTTTGATTGTGTCTAGCCTCACCCGTTACCTGTTCGCCACGGTTGCAGGGCCAAGACGATCAAGAACACGGTAATCGTGAATGAGGAGCTGACAGCCGAAGAGTGGAAGCGGCGCTTCGACAAGGAGAAGGAGAAAGTCACCAAGCTCAAGGGTCAACTCAGCAGAGCGGAGTTCGAGCTGGGGCGCTGGCGGAATGGTATGATTGCATCTTGCTCCCTCTAAAGACGCACAGTAGCACTGTAGTCTTCAGAACCTCCTAAACATCTAGTTTAGCTTTCCTAGTTGTAATGGCACGGTTTTTTTCGTCGGTGTTATGTCCAGGGCGAAACTGAAAGGGAACTTGGAAGAAATATTGTTCGGCCTGAATCGCCCTATCTTTCTTGTCCTCAACTCCGGCTATTTGAAGAATGGCTGGAGTCATAATTACGAAGGCGTCGGTTGTAAAATATTTGAAAACGGCACGAAAAATACGGGGACGAGGAGAGGAAGGTCACGTCCAGAGCGTTGACTCGTGACCTTGTCTTCTTTTACTTCTGTAGACTCTGAAATAAAAGAAGCATGTAAAGGAGTCAATCGGGACATCTCTTTGCCATGCCACCCCATAATCCAGAGCCTGCGCTGTCATACAAATATGTCCAATTCTCTAAAAAGACAAACTTTCCAATAAGACCAGGCTTCTGTTGAATAAAACTGCTTTGTTGCGAAAAATGGGCGTCTTTTATTAAAAATAATATTGATCTCCGGGTGGTTCTTCAAGCTAATATGATGGTCCCAGTGTAGCTCAACTAGCTCAAGAGCAGTTACAGACTATAATCTATCTCACAAGTTGACTTCCATGCCGACAAAGGCCCGGGAACAAAGGCATGACTCTGCAGAATGCTTTGTTTGCACGAGCACTCGTGCAAGGAAGCACTTTCGCAAGCCACGCGCTTGTGCCCATGCCTTTGCCAGCACAGAAGACAACTTGCGAGATGAGTATTCTTTGCGACTTTGGCGGCAAGCCATTATCTACAGTCCCGAGCGACTTTCATCTGGCCCTGCAAGTGGAAGTTTTTCCGCATATGCACTAAACCCCCCCCCCCCCTTCCCCACCTACACAATAAAAAAAAAAAAAGTTGTGTTTTTTGTTTAGACAGCAAAGGTCAGTCTGCCTGCCTTTGAGGAGCGGCAACACTGGTTTACGCTGTCGACAAGAAATTTAGCCAGTGCAGTAGTACCACTGCTAGCCCGGGGTCTTTAACGTGCGTCACACAGTAGGGATACACGACCGCACACCGATACGACGCTCATCCAGATTGAAACGGGCAGGGGTGGGGGATGGAACCCAGGTTCCCTGGGTCCTGCGGCTCGAGATTTCGCTCTACGGGCTATAAGCTGCGGTGCGCTGATGCGCTCTGCTATCGATCCCTCCCACAGGAGAGTCGGTGCCCACGGAGGAGCAGCTGAAGGACCTGGAGAGCAGCACCCTGAGCCTGTCGGAGACGGCGTCTGCCAGCTCGTCGTCTGCCAACCTGCCGGCTCTAGCCGCGGCGGCCGGTGCCGGTGCCGCCCCCGCAGCCGGGGCGCCGGCGCCAAGGCGGACCCCTGGTGGGGGAGGAGCGCAGCCGCCTGTATGCGCAACTGGACGAGAAGGATGACGAGATCGACCGCCAGAGCCAGCTCATCGAGAAGCTTAAGGAGCAGATGATGGAGCAGGAGGAGGTGGGGGCAGAGATTCGTTTCAGCTGTGTTAGCACGTTGGTTATATTGAAATTCAATTATATTGAATTTCAATGTACAGGACATAAGGGCTCAAGGGAGCCGGTGTATTTACTTAGAAATACTTTCAGGGCCCTAGGGCATTACAGCGATAACAAGACGTTCTGCCTTCTCTTCTCTTGGTGTCAATTTTCGTACTTTCCTCAGTCTCGGGTTGCCTCAAAATGTTTAATTGCAATGTAAGTGATGCAGTAATTGATGAGCTAAGACAAAAAAGGAATTTCAGTTTTATTTAAATTTTTTTTGTCCAAATGTTTGAGCAATGTGTATTTGAGCTGTTATTAAATAAATTGTGGAAAGCAATTGGCAGGTTTTGCCTGAAAGGGGCACTAAGGTGGTTGAAATCCTCTTTCTATGGTGCAAACTCAATCTACGCACCCTTAGCGTCCTATGAATCCCCAAACCACAATCGTGCATGACCTTTTTGCCCTTAAAAACACAACCGGACACCATTGCATGCCCGTTGTCCGGGATATCTTGAAAAAAAGGCGTGTTACGTGTGTTTGGTCGCGTTTTGATAGGAGAAAAAAAACCACGCTTGGTTGTAATTTTAGGTTTTCTACGATACTTAGGCAGATAGATTTGAGTTTGCACCGTAAAAAGAGGACCTGAAATTAATTTTAGTGCCCCTTTAAGGCTCTGCTGTATGTGCGAAATCAAATCCATGCACTATCTATGAGAACTGGTAGCTTCTAACATCATCGGAATTATTTCGAGCCCACGGTGAGAGAGTGACGCATGAAATATATGCAGGTCGGAAGTATTCCAGGGCTAAAGTTAAATAGCTCCAGAGTCAGTTACACTTGTACGCAAATCTGTGGACAAGCCTTCACAGCTGATAGGGCGTAGTTTCTCGACTGCGGACTAACTTGCCCTGTTTCGTCGCCGCGCAGCTGATCACGTCCATGCGGCGCGACTACGGGGGCCAGCAGCAAGAGATGCTGCGCATCCAGCAGGAGAACGAGTCTGCTAAGGAGGAGGTGAAGGAGGTGCTGCAGGCCCTGGAGGAGCTGGCCGTCAACTATGACCAGAAGTCCCAGGAGGTGGACACCAAGAACCGGAGTTTGAGACGCTCAGTGAGGAGCTGAACCAGAAGCTGAGCCAGCTGAACAGCGCTCAGAACGAGCTGCAGCAGATGAAGGACCACAGTGTGCACCAGAAGAAGCGCACCACTGAGATGCTCACCAGCCTGCTCAAGGACCTCGGCGAGATCGGCATCGTGCTCGGAGGCAACTCGGCCGACGTCAAGGTGCGCACCGCGCTTCTGGGATTGTCGACAGCCTAAGAAACGCAGGGCGTGGCAGCTCCCGCCACGCTAGGTAGCGAATACGCAGCAAGGATAATTAGGATCATGATTAGTTTTGGATTCTAGTTTGACAGGTTTGCCTTTTTGTCGTGGTTGAAAATGCTTGAATCGAAGCGCTGTCATTCTTGACATCCAGTGTCCGTGCTGCCTGCACTTATTGTTTAACTCGGTCACCCAGATGTAATACCAATAGAATGTCCACTTTCATAGTTATGCAGCTGTACCACATTCTTGGATTACGTTTAGAATTTCTAGGGAGTCGAAACATAGCGTGTTCATACTATCTTTGCGGTGCTTATTGGCGTGCGAAAAATGCAGAGTCACCGGTGTCACGGTGCAGTCTGATTTTTCATGCAGAAAGAGCTCTCCTGCACGCTTAAAACACATTTTATAGCCCTGTAAACAAAGGGGCAGTGCATAGAAGGGACCATTGGAGTGTCTATGCCGGCCTGCGGCAGAGGTGGTTTTTAGGACCACTAGTCGACTCGACGAGTGTGTCCTCATGTGTGGCGGGTGCTTCTTCTGTCTCCTTTGTGGACAGCAGCCAGGCACAGACATGAATGGCAAGATCGAGGAGGAGTTCACGGTTGCCCGCCTCTACATCAGCAAGATGAAGTCCGAAGTGAAGGCCCTGGCTCAGGTGAGCTCTCACTTTTTCTTTTTCTTTGCAGCACGGAGTTTTCTCATCTCGCAGGCTGTCATAGATCATCCCCTCGCAAACATCTTTTGGAACGAGACAGCCTTGAATGTCGCCGAAACATACTGTGCTGTGTGCCTTGTAACTGTTGCAATGAAATCACTGCTAAAAGAGAAAAAAAAATGGGCTGAAATGCAACATCATCCTGCGTGTGTTCATCCAGTGTCTTTGAACCATGGGGTTCGCTTAGTTCCCAGCAACTCCAGAGGAGCCTCGGAGTACCCAGAGGCGTTTCTTGAGAACTAACGTTTCTCACTTTTCCGTAACCGTAAACAGTGCCTTTCTCAATTCAGGCATACCCAGCTTTGCAATGCATCAATGTATCTGTTACGAGCCAAAATATACTCGCCCTTATCTCGAGTTTATGCGTCTGTTAACAAAGTTTGTAGGTTTGTGACATGATTTCTTGCAACAACACTTGCATTTAGTACATAGAAGATGGCTGAACAAGTTCAGGAGGCCAATTCAACAGTATGAGTATGTTTGAACTACCATGCTTTTAAAGTATGCTGGTGAGAATTTCAGTGAGGCCACTGCACTCTTACATATTATGTGTTTCTTTATATATATATATATTTTTATATTTTTTTTTTTATGGCTGAGGGGAAGTGTTTTAGCATTGGCTTAAGGTGATGCTTTGTTTTAGTTGGAAGGGGGGGTGTGGCTCACTAGTTGCTTTGTTGTCTTGTCGTACCCAGCGTTGCCACCAGCTGGAGTCATTCCAGTCGGATTGCAACAAGAAGATTGAGTCCAATGAAAAGGACCTTGCAGAGTGCAGGCTACTTATCAGCCAGGTGAGTCTCCTCTGCATGTGCACAAGTGCTTACCCATCTCTGCAAGCTCTGAAGTTGTAGCCGGCCTTTTCCTTGATATGCATTCCTGAAACCTCTTGTATTTTCAAGTTATGTCGAATTATGGAGTAGCGACTGTGACTCTTTGCTGCTTTTTGTTCAAAGAGGAAGGCAACTCAGTCTCGCACAAGTGATTTGAGTTTTGCAATGCATAATAATATACTTTGTTGCCGAACTTCATAACACAACCAAATGACTGTTATGATAGTGAATACATAGCTGTCTTGCAGTCCTTAAAAATATTTCAGAGGCGATAAATTCCAAACCTAAATTCACTGTCATTTGCATTATTTATGGTACTGCGTGTCATTGGAAGGTTTTGCTTCACTCGAGCCATTTTGACAAATGACTGTTATAATAGTGAATACATAGTTGTCTTGCAGTCCTTAAAAATATTTCAGAGGCGATAAATTCCAAACCTAAATTCACTGTCATTTGCATTATTTATGGTACTGCGTGTCGCTTGGAAGGTTTTGCTTCACTCGAGCCAGTTTGAAAGTGGGTATTTCTAGCCAAATTTTTATCAGATGATTTGAGATTGATTTAGGTCATTCTTGGGATTAAAGAATTGTGTTGATCAATTCACAGCAGCACTAAAGAGAATGAACTATCTAATGCATCTCTACCTAACAAAAAAGATACATTTTATCATATTACTGACTGACCTGTGCTGTACATCTCACAAATGTCGACTTCAACAAGGAAAGCTTGTATACCTTGAAAAGATGAGAATTCAATTGAAACTGTTTTTGAAAAGCGGTCGTGGTGGCAAGGCGACTTCGACGGTGCTCTTTTGCATGTGGAAACCCTTCTGGCTGTGTGTTTCAGTACGAGGCCAAGATGAAGTCTCTTCAGGAGTCGATGAAGGACATTGAGAACAAGCGACGCTCGCTAGAAGAGTCTTTGGACGAGCTCAACGAAGAATGCTCCAAGCTCAAGGCAGCTGGTGAGGAAACTTGCTCGAGTTGGCTGCCGATGGAGAAGGCGTAGCGTTCAAGTGCGCCTAAGAGCTAACAATACGTCATTGCATTAAACAACCTTGTTTAATGTAATGAAGTTTTTGCAGTAGCTATGCTGAATTGGTAGATGGAACGTTGGCTTCTTGTCATATCGTGCTTTTCCTTCATGCGCACGTGTGGTGTGGAAAAGCCACCGTTCCCGTGTGGACTCCGAGGCATAGCACCGGCCTGTGGATCCACAGGTGGCGGGTTCGAATCCCGACCGAGCTGCTTACACTTGACAGAGGCTTATTGCGGAGAAGACGCCATGTAATCAAGATTTTGGTTGCACATCAAAAGATCCCCAGGTGGTCGAAAGTAATCCTCAGCTCTCCGCTGGGGCATGCCAGATGACCTTTGTTGGTTTGACACGCTAACCTCAAGTTTGCTTGTTCTTCATTGGGTAGGCTTTAAATAGATTTGCCCATGACTATTGTTTCCGATACGGAAACAGTAGTTGTGTCTGGAACTTCGTTTGCGCTTGGTCTGCCTGGTTCTTCGTCCCTTGCAATAGAGAGGCAAGATTCTCTCGCTCTTGGATGCAGTCGGTGATGTCCGTCTTTGCATGTTTGCGGCAATGCAGAGGAGATGCACATCATGGCCTCGAAGGAGAAGGAGAAGGAGAAGGACTCTGCCGAGAAGATGAAGGAGGCCCTGGAGCAGCAGATCGAGAAGCACAGGGACGCCCACCAGAAGCAGCTGTCCTCGCTGCGGGACGAGATCGCCGACAAGATGACCCACATCGACCAGCTCAAGGAGTGAGTTGGGCCCTTCCCCTTTTTGCCCTAAGGACGGTCAGCCTGGAGAGAGAGTGGTTTCACTCGGCTGGTCTCTTCCTCGATTGACGGGGGGGAGATGATCCCCTTCATCAACATACAGTGTGTATGCTGTTCTACATGTAGGAGGACAATATACTACAAACGACTTAATTTTTGCGAGGACTTAAGTCATTTTGCGACTTGAACAAAGCAGCAAATAATTGCTTTCACGAATATTGAGTTTTCACAAAATATTAAGTTTGGAAAAAAAAAAAATTTTGTTTACTGTATGTAATTTTTGTTGAAAATACATGCAACATTTACAGAGCACGATACAGTTACAACAAGTAAGCGATATGAGGTTTTCTTTTTTTCCTAGTGACAGAGGCTGTCACTAAAACTATTAGCGTGGTGAAACATACATGCTTATCTTAGGCACCAACTGAAGGGGTAAAATTTGGTGTTCAAAAATACCTCCCTGAACGAAACCTGAATGTTTCACTCACATTGACTGGGTCGTGCAGTCTATTCTATCCGTGAACATGCTTTCTAGAAGCTTTTAAACAACTGTTTGTGTAATCGCCATGAACAAAATAATATAAGGAGCACAAGAATAGGAGTTTTCATTTAAAAGTGCCGACTCGGTCGCTCTCCAGGGCACTGCTCTCGATGATGGCGTCCAGACAGGGCTCTCCTTACTGTGGGCAGCTGTGGTTTTGTTGCCCACCAGTCTGGCTGACTGCCCATCTCTACAATGTCCAGGCCACCTCTATATTTTAGCTCCGCTGGACAAGACAATGCCGATTTTGAAAATGCGCGACGCACCAGATTGTTAAGTTTGGCAGATTTGTGTGGCACTACGCAACTGAACTGCATAATCCCTGCAAACAAGATCGCTGGTGGAGGAGGGGGCGATAGCGGCACCAAAAGGTTCAGTTATGGCCCCCTCTTCCCCGTCAACACTCTGGGGATTGTTGGATCTCCACATCTCGGAAATTTCCAGGGAGAACCCTGCATCCAGATGATTCTAGCCACTGGTATTTGTGCACCTCTAAAGATATGTCAATGTGAAAATTGGAATAGTTATGATTGACAAGTGTTTGCTAGACTCTTGTCCTCAAAATTCCCAGCCACCAGCAATGGTTTATTGAAGCACCTAGTAAAATTTCTTTATTTCTTAGAACTGGGAATGCTAGCTCATTCCCACGATGCATGCCTCTTCAGAATTTACTTGCAGGTGGCAAAAGGTTGAGCTGTGAGTCGTTTCTTCACTGCCGTAAACAGAGCATCTGCTGAAGCTTGTAGTGCCGGCTTTGAGAGATGCTTTGTGTGACTGGCGGCATTGCCTGTTGATGCAGCACCAACCAGAAGTTGTCCCTGGCACAAGACCGCCTGCAGCAAGAATACGAGAAGCTGAAGCAGGAGGAACAGGAGAAGAGCCAGAAGCTGCAGGAACTACAGTGAGTATGAGAGCAGCTTTGTCTTGCCTGAGCCTTTTTGTGCCCATAGTTGGAGGCCTTCCAGATCTTGTCCCTACTCTCCGTTTCAAAGACAAGAGACAGATCTGCGAAACAAGAAAGCATGATCGTCTTTGAGTTTCCCTAACATTGTGTTTGCATAGCAGCTTCAGCAACTGCCAGAATTATCGATCGCCTCATAGTTTGGGCTGGGGTTTGGTAATGCATTGCTCCCAGCTGCTCATAGGAGCAGCCTGCTGTGTGCAGACTTCCGTGTCATCTTAAGAGTGGCACCGAGTTTAGTTCGAGTCTTATTCAGAAGGGTGGACGCGTTGTTGGAAACATTTTTTTGTTCATTGGAGTTGGTGGCACCGCTGCTCTTTAGGTTCACTCGTTGTCAGCGAGGCACCAAACCATGGGGTTAGGCCCACGAGTCATTCTCGCCACATTTGGTGTCTAGTTGAAAAGTGTACGGCGAGGCTAGATGCAGTGAGGGTGATTCTGGCGGGCAGAATAGTACATGAGTACTAGTAAATAGTGAGCTTACTTACAAGGAAAATTGTAACAGGCTTGATGCATGGACAAATACCAGGGAGCACACAATGTGTCCCTACACAAACCACACTCCGTGTGGTGTCGTTTGTGCAAGAATTTTTCAGTCTGTTTGTGTATCTATTTTTATTTTGTTTATTCCAAGTATTTTTCTAGTGTTTTATTATTTTATTTTTGTTATAATTTTATTCTTATTCTGTTATTTGTTTTTGTTTTATTATTTTATTTGTATTGTATTTTTATTGATTAATTTTGGTTGTGTTTTTATTTGTTTTAGTTATTATTTTCACCCAAAACCTGCCGTTCCAACCAACACGTTTGCATTCTTTTTTTCTTTTTTTTTTAAGATATTGTTTGTTAATTTTTGAAGGCCAAGGCATGGTGTAGATTTTATCCCTCCAAATTTATCATTAATTTATCCCTCCAGATCAGCTGTGCTAATAGCTCAGTGGCCACGATATCCGGCTGCCACCGCATCGACCCAGGTTCGAGCCCCACGGGTGTTCGAGCTTTATGTATTAACTTTATATAAAATCTTCACGACGGTCGTTATGACGCTTGTTCATGACGATTTTATCACGGGAAACGCCTCATAAAGCACATTCTGCGTTAAACGATACTAGAACACGCCTCCTTTTATTCTAGCAGAAAGACGGTTTCTACTACAACACCCTGCTCTCCTGCTTGAGAGTGCATCCAGCAAATGCCGAGTAATCCACCTTCCCGCACCCAGGTGCAGGTTCCTGAATGCCCGCGCGGAGGCAGGCCCGCCAGGACCTGAAGGGCTTGGAGGAGACGGTGTCCAAGGAGCTGCAGACGCTGCACAACCTGCGCAAGCTCTTTGTGCAGGACCTGCAGAGCCGGGTGAAGAAGGCCTCGGCCGGAGAGGACTCGGAGGATGCCTCGGGGGCAGCCTGGCCCAGAAGCAGAAGATCGCCTTCCTCGAGAACAACCTGGACCAGCTTACCAAGGTCCACAAGCAGGTGGGGCAGGGTGCATTGTCTTGGACGTACGGACGGACGGATGGATGGATGCACACGGCCAAACCCCTTGGATTGGGGGCAGACAAAAGGAGCAACGAAGAACGATGCTTTGGGAGCGGGAAAGCCGGGCGATCACGCTGGCAAATACTGTGCATCGGGCCGAGTCGGGCGCCTTGTCAATCGCAAGCTCTTGTGCAACTTGTTTGGTGCATACATGCGTGCTGTCCGCGCACAGTGTGCTATCAACGCGGTTAAGGCAGCACTGTTGCGTGGGAGCGTGGACAGCACCATGAACACGGAGCTCGAAATGGGACGCCTACAAACGTCTGTGTGCAGCATTCCAGCAAACCTTACTCATTGGCTTTCGCTTCAAACATTGGCACAACCGTGGTTGCGACATGCCGGGAGAAGGAGCAGGTTCGCAGCGGCGACCGTCGGGCGGACTTTGACCCCGCAATTTTATTCCAGAATATGGGTCGCTCGCTAACCTCGCGATTCCTGAATGGGTAAATGCTGTGTTATTTTTCCGACTGTTTTTTTTTGTCCGACGAATTTTTTTGTAAGCAAAACAGTTTAATTTTGTTATCTCCATTGTTTTCTTTCGCACGGATGCACTACTACTTTGGTGGTCGTCTTCGTTGAGGAAATCTGTAAACAAAGTGAAATGTCTTCCCTCCTTTTCCTCCTTCGTTTTTACTTTGTAACAGACGTCCTCCAACTGTAAGGTCCGCGTGATTCAGGTAGGATGAATATTCGCAGATTGCATGAGTTTGCGTGATTTGTAGGGGTAGGCGATGACTCTGTGTTTTTCTGAAATCAATATTTGCCCATAAATTGGGGTGGGCGATTGTGGTTGTCTGCAGTTCTCGAAGGGAGCACTTCAGAGCGTGCATATTGCAAGCAGGTTCTTTCTCCGAGCTGGTTCCCGATACACTCATTCATTCATTTATTGGTTCCCCTTAAGACCCACGAGGGGTATTACAAAGGGGGGACATTTGGCAGGACAGTGTCAAAACAAAAGAACGCTAGTAATATAAAACAAGAAAATTATCACAGATGGAGATGAACGGCAACATTATCGGCGAATTTCTGTGGGTCTATTATTGTGACAATGGCTTCGGGTAGTTGGTTCCAGTCACTAATAGCAAGCTGAAGAGGCGAGAACTTGTAAAGGTTAGTTCTGGGAATGTCAAGGTGTAATTTGCAGGGGTGGTCAAGTCGGCGTGAGATAAAAGGGGCAGGTTTACAATAGATCGACTTACGAGATGGAGAGTGATAAAAAAGCTTGTGAAGCAATTTCAGTCTGTTTAAAGTTCTACGGTCTTTCAAAAGAGGAAGCTGTAGAGATGTTTTTAGAGAGGTTACACTTACTGGGAAGTTGTAGTTACGCAAAATGAAACGAGCTGCTTTATTTTGAATTGACTCTAATTCTTTTTCTAAGAAGACTTGGTGAGGGTTCCAGATGGCTGAAGCATATTCCAGAATGGGTCGTATTAGAGCGGTATAAGCTGTTAGTTTAGTTTTTTGAGATGCGAGGTATAGGGAACGTCGGAGAAAACCGAGTGATTTGTTAGCTTTGGCCGATATATGGTTAACATGATATTCCCAAGAAAGATTACTGCTTAGGAAAACTCCGAGGTACTTATAGTGCATCACTTGCTCTATGTGGTTGTTGAAAAGAGTATAATTAGATTTTGTCGGAACACGTTTAGTACTAAAGACCATGGACTTAGTTTTTTGAACATTAATCTCCATCTGCCATTTTCCACACCAAGACTCGATCTTGACAAGGTCATTTTGCAAAGTGCTACAGTCATTTACATTATGAATTCTAGAGTACATCACACAATCATCTGCAAACAATCTTAGAGTCGAGTTAATACAGAGAGACAAATCATTAACATAAATCAGAAATAATAACGGTCCCAGCACGGTTCCCTGCGGTACACCTGACCTTACTGGCATGGTCATAGAAGACTGTTCATGAAGAGAAACATACTGGGTTCTAGATGTTAGAAATGATTCGATCCAATTTATAACGCCTCTGTCAATATGAAAAGAGTGAAGTTTTTGAATCAACCGACAGTGGGGAACTTTATCGAAGGCTTTTGAAAAGTCAATGAAGATGGCATGAATATCTGTCTTAGCATGTAGGCTTTCATGAATATCTGTAGTTAATTCAAAAAGTTGCGATTCACATGAGAGAGACCGTCGAAAACCGTGCTGGTTAGCAAACAATAGATTATTGGAAGACAAGTGATTCATTATTTGTGAATATATGACATGCTCCATCAGTTTACTAGGTACACTCGTTAACGAAATAGGTCTGTAATTTGTTATACACATTTTAGAACCGTTTTTGAAAACTGGGGTTACTTTAGCATGTCTCCAGTCGACTGGTATGTCACAGGAGGACAATGACTGATTGAATAAACTGGATAATAAAACACATGACACTTCTTTGGTTAGCTTAAGTAGTTTAGTTGAAATACCATCGGGCCCAGGGGCGGAATTGAATGGAAGATCATTTATTAGTTTTTCAATGCCGGCTGGTGAAACGTCGAATTTGGCCATTTCATGAACAACTTCATGGGGTGAAATGGGCATAGGTAATGGGAAATCTTCCTCTGTGAAAACACTACAGAAAGCTAGGTTCATGGTTTCACATGCTTCTAATTCGGTTAGATCATTCCCGTCGGGATCAGTAAACTTAGAAGGTAATCTGTCTTGGGGGGCCGAATCGCTAACCAGAACTTTTGAGGGTTTGTCATGAGAAGATTTTGGAGATCGCAATCAAAATACTTATGCTTGGAGTTTTTTATCTGGTACTTATATTGTGAGGCACTGTCGCGATATCTGATCCAAGTATCTGGAGACCCCGCTGACACTGTAACTGTCTTGTTTTGTGTTGCCGATGTCCGTGCCAAGGAGCTGCCGCAGTTGTCCGAGCAGTTCCCCGACTTCTCGGTTTTCTCTCCTGTGCAGTTGGTGCGTACAACGCCGACTTGCGCTGCGAACTGCCTAAGCTGGAAAAGCGCTGTGAGCAACGATGGAGCGAGTCAAGGCTCTGGAAACTGCCTCTGAAAGAAGCGAAGGAGAGGTTATGCGCGACAGAAAGCGGTCAGTGGCCCTTTTCTGCCATTTCCATTTGCTTTCTCTTTCATACTGTTTCTGGCGTTTGCATATTTTGCACATATTCGCATGTTCGAATGGCTGCTACACTCGAATTCAAGAATGGCAGCATCAAAGACGGCATACCCATGATGTTTCTATGGAGTCCTCAGTGATTATCAAAGCTTTGATGGGGTTCATATGACGATATGAAGTGTAGGGACTTCCAGTGTTTGGTCTTTAAAGTGAATAACACAGCATATGACAAGTTACTTGAAAGGGCCCCTCCTTGAATTCCGTCCTGCTATCGGGAACATTGTGCAGAATTCAGTGATTTGTAGGCATGCATGGATGCATTGGCCTCCAGAGGGAGTGCAGTGGTCAGTTGCTCCCCCTTCCTTGGGATTTTCTGGGGTATAGGGTCCAGCAGTAAAGCTCCACACTACAGGGTTGCCTGTATCAGCAAAACAAATAGGGTTGTGCCCTCCCTCCCCAAGAAAATTCTTGTGAACGCCCATATGGGCACGCTTTCAACTAATGCTGGAGTCAACGTTGGTTTACAAGCTCCCTTCGAAATCTTCTGGTTGGTTAGCCATGCCTGCTTTGCCGGGTTGCTCGGCCAAGCATCTCTGAATGCCTCGTGTCTTTCTCACTGCAGCTACCAGTATGAGGTGGATCGCATCAAGGAGGCAGTTAGGCAGAAGAACTTGGCCAGGAGAACTCACATGGCCCAGATCGGTGAGCATGCCTTTTAAATAAAGGGACATGTCATCCTAAACTGACATCAATCTTTTTTTCTTTTTTTTTTCCATCTTATTGTGTGCATTGCATGCGCAGCAGTACAAAGCTGTCATAGTTCCTGAGCTTAGCCAAGTTGAGCCAATGTACAGACAACGGTGTGCCTATGTGTGTGCATTAGCTAAGCTTGGTGTGGCTTTTTCCATACTTGCTACTACTTTTCTTCGAATGGAACCTACCAGATGCATCTAGTAGACTTAGAGGTTGGTTGTGCTCTGGAAGCAGCGCCGGTAACGTCGCAGCTTAGCGTAACCGCTTAAAGGGCGCTAGTCTTTAGCAGATGAGCTTGTCAGGAGTGGACTCGTGCTTAAAGGCCGACTCACAAAAGTTTTTCCGCGTGGGTAGGAAGGCCTCTTTGCTCAGCCCTTCACATTTCCCCCTCTCCTACTGCTACCTTGACGGCGGGAACGCTCTTTGTTGCTGGCTCTCGAGCTGGCTAGCCGGGAGAAGATCCTGGCTTATCCAGTCCCCAAGAGGTAACACCAAAAGGAGTCCCCCAACATAAAGGACATAAAGATAGCAGTGGGAGGGGTGAAAATGTGAGGGGTGGCAAGGAGGACTTTCCTACCCTGCAGAAAACCTTTTGCAGGTCGAGCTTTAAGAGCCAACATTTTGGAGTCTACACTTGGAAAAATCAGGTTTAGAACTGTACACTCCTTAAGTTGTTGCAAATTTTGTGAATATGCTGATCAGTTCATTTAGTCTAGACATCTGCTCCCATCATTGCAACATCCATAACTGTAGATGTTAATTTTCAATTCTGGTGTGCAGATCACTTCTGATAATTCAATTGGCACAATCACCTCAGGTTTGAATTAAACGTGTGCTGTATCAGCAACATGCTTCATGGCTTATCAGATAAAGTGTAATAGTAAAGCCTTTTGCTACTGTCAAGAAGCAAGCAGATAGTGTTGAGCGGCATTTCATTGGAAAGTTGTTTCTCTCTGCTTTTTAAAATGCAGTTTTTCTGACTGAACATGTGCGTGTCCACATTATTCCCACCAGCCAAGCCAATCCGAGCCGGGCAGCCACATGCCCCAGTTGGGGCGGCCATCCGTGGCGGCGGCATGGTCTACCAGCCACCCAGTGCAGCTGATGGAGAAGGCCTAAGGTGACTAGTCATGCAAGAGGAACACACTAGTGCAGGAGTCCCCTATCTAGTTCCTTTGGAATTCTCCTGTAGGCCCCTTCTGTAGTCTAAGAAGAACAAGGCGTGGAGGGCCAAAAACACTCTTTCGTGAAGGCTTGTCAAATTATGAGGCGCTAGAGAAAACTCAGCCTCTGCGTTGAGTCCTTATTTCAAACTCTTTTGTGTCGCATTCCGCCCATTGAAAAGCCTACGGGAAGTGCCTCAGCACTCACCTCGTATCAGCTGCACCGCAGTGTTCTTCCACAGCAAAAAGGTTGTCTGCTTTCATCGCCGTCACCATGACAACTAACGCCGAATGACCTTTTCGGACGGCGCGTGCATCACTGGGGAGCGTGTTAACACCCCCTGCCTGTGTTCATGCCGCGACTGTCTGTGGCTGCTTATTACAAAACTATTAAACTATGGCTAGCAAACAGCGTTGGGAAAATCGGCGTTCGTTGCCATGGTGACGGCGATTTAAGCAGACGGCCTTTATGCTGCGTGACAACGCTACGACGCAGCGTTACGAGGTGCGTGCTGAGGCCCTTCCCACATGCTTTTCAATGGGTGGAACACGAACAAAAAGAGTTTGAAATAAGAACTTAACGCAAAAGGCTAGTTTTTTTCAGTGCCTCAAAATTCGCCAAGTCTTACACGAAAAGCATGTTTTTAGACCAGAGTTTGGAGATGGCTCTATTTAACAACAACATGGGTCTAAAGTATCAGTGTGCCGTTCCCTTTACTTCCTTCTGTAGTTCCTTCCATGGTCCCTTCCGCAGACCTTTCTGTAGTTCTTTTGGAGTTCTCCTGTAGTTCCTGGCCGATATAGCATCTGTCCCTTTTGTAGTCTCTTCTGTAGTTCCTGGCCGAGATAGCATTTTTGCAATTTCATGGTGTTGTATCCATGCCT
Source organism: Ixodes ricinus (assembly GCA_037355805.1). Classification (NCBI taxonomy): domain Eukaryota; kingdom Metazoa; phylum Arthropoda; class Arachnida; order Ixodida; family Ixodidae; genus Ixodes; species Ixodes ricinus. The sequence continues at coordinate 92,874 of JAZHYW010007003.1, forward strand.
CTCCACACAACTTGGGAATGGGGAGGATAGCCTCTACTAATTGTACTTAAAGGATGGGGACATGGGAGAGCAATGGACAGCTTTGTTTACATGGATACATGGTGTCCTTGCCGAGGTTGGGATCGTTCTAGTGAATGGACGGCTAAGTCAGTGTGATAATGGTACCTGAAAAGAAGCTCTCAACTTTGTTGTGGTTTTACACAACAAGTGTCCTCACAGTGCAAGGACTGTGGGCACTAGGAATGCGGAGAAACGACTAGTCCTGCAGTTCACGTAACGTCTGCAAGGATTATGCTAAGTTGGCTTTGCTGCACGGTGCAACTGCACTGCGGGAGTGCGAATTTTCTGAGGGCTTCTGCGACTCGCCTGTCTAAGGAGCTTTAAAGGGGGAACACTACCCAGAAAAGTCATCTTCTGTACCACTTGCTTGATTTCAATCAAATTTGCAGTGGAAGTTTATATGAGTGGCAAGACCATCTCTGCCAAATTTCATTGTCCTATGTCAATGCTGAAACTTGTTATGAATGTTACAATATGGAAGACAGTGTGTTAGTTTAAAAAAACTATGGTTTTAAAATAAAATAAATATTTGTGATTTTTACGTGTAATATAATCATAGGAATACCCATAGCACATACCCAGCTAGTTACTTTATTATTCTACATTGTTTGTCATAAGTATAACTCCATAAGAAGATTTTAAAAATTTCATGTCTGCATTTTTTTGCAAATGTAGTTTTTTTTAGCATAAAATATTGTTAAAGTAGAAAAACTAACCTGCCAGGTATGTTCGTCACAAAATTCTATCCCAGAAAACCACCTAAGAGTAGTTTTCTGTTGTGTAATAGGAAAACGACAGTTTTCCTAAAGTGAAATTTATGGCAAAAAGTGGAACATAGAAAAATGTGTTCAAAGTGCTTCAACCTCTACCTTTTCTTTAGCATCGGTGGGTCGAAAATAAGTTATAAAAATTAACTATACAGCATAAACTAATGAAACTTTTTGTGAATGCTCTCTAGATGTTGATGGATGTAAATATGGCATTTTTTCAAAATCAACTTTTTTTTTGCAGAAATTGTCTGTTTTGGGGGGCTGGTGTTCCTCCTTAATAAACTTATAGGAATCTTAAAACCAGAAGAAAATAACAATAAATAAAGTCCATGTTTATTGTGGAATGCCCCATAAAATCAGGAAGGTCTTAGATTGTTGCTGATGTGGTGCCTGAAAGAAATTGTCGAACTCCCCTCTCTAAAAATTTAGTCTCTCTCTTTCCACACAGTTTCATTGTTCTTGCTTCCTTTGCTTTTACGATGTCTCTGACTAGCTGCTTGTCTGAGACATTGCTGCTGGTTATATGCTGGCTGGCACGCTGTTTTCAATGCAACAACTTGTCACTCTACCCATGTAGCGACCGTAAGACGATTGTTCGCCGCCAGACTTGATGACTCCCGTCTCTTCCATTTGTTTGCAGCCACCACTTGCACAGACCGCCGCTGCAGCTCCCAGCCGAGGAGGAAGACAGAGACAACCAACCGAAGGCCTTGCTTGTGTCTTGCTCATGCATGCTTTCCCTGGAACATCTCTCTTCTGCACTGTATACTGCATACCAGCACAACAGCTTCCAAAGAGAAGGCAAAGTGCTTTATAGAACCAAACCGCTTGATGCATTCTACCAGTCCATATGGTTAAGCCTACCTAGGTTGTTTTATGCCCCTTGCTCTTTTTATGGTACGAACATTTTGTCTACTAAGTCTTTTTTAGTGTCTTTTAATTTTTTTTTTTTTTCTTTTGTTGGGGGTTATTTATGGCATGCCGGATGGAAACGGCTGGCTGGGACACCTTGGCGTTTCCAGCACTGCCGAGGGGTCAGAGGTGCGCGCTTTTCCTCGCAGGGTCTTAATTTGGCACTCCGACACCTTCAGTTTTTGTTGCTATTTTTCTTTGTTGCTTTCCGGTGTTTCCGTCCCTTGTGGCGAACTGGCAATGCGAAGCTAGGGAAACGAAAGAAAGCGAAACAGCACGCACATGCAGCAGCATCCCGGTTACGCACGCACACCTGCTCCGGAAGATTCGGGTTTGTAACATGGTGCGGGACAAAGTGTGGCCCTTCCCGTTTGTCTTTGAGCGAGGAGGTTACCCCAGAAAGGTGGTCCGAGCCAATCATATGGCAGAGCCTGAAACGGTATCCTCTCCCCCCTCTGCTTTTCCTCTCTCAGCATTCTCCCTTTTAGGAATACAATTGCAAACAAAATACAACTATGAAGCTGATTTTTTTTTTTTTTACTTGTTTTGCAGGGTTTGTGTTTTGCTTATTCTAGTTTGACTTTCTTTGAAGTATGCTGTCTAGCCCGTAGCCGAGCCGATCCGTGCCCGCCCTAGTTTTGGGGGCCACGCCCACTGTCGCGATATGTGGAAACTATCTGCTGCATGCAGATGCTATCCGACGAGTGTGGCGCTGCGACCCCTGGCACGCTCATAACTGGCGGTGGACTCTGGCTTATTTTGCGGTTGCTTTTGCCGTCTTCTCGGCCTGTATATACTTATGGGTGGGACGCTGCGATTGCTGGCAACGGTGGCGGCTGGCTTTGTGCTTGGCCGCCTTCTCTCCTGCCTTCCTTTCCTTTCCTTCGTGAGTGACGGTAGAAACGGCAGTATATTTTTGGACGAGAGCCGCCGCAATGGTATCCCGGAAGTTTGTTGTGCCTTTTCGTATCGGTTCGCTGCGGCGGTGCAGAAGCGAGACGGGAAAACGGAAGCTGGCGAAAGTGGGGGAGGAGGAGGAGGAGTGAGTGGAGCGTTTTGTGTGATATATTTTAGGGGACTTTGTTTTTGCTCGAGTTTTCTTGGCAGTTGTTTGGACCAAAAATGAATATAACTACACTGGGGCCGCTACGCTATCCGTTTGATTTTGGCGTGCAACTCTCAATTGATACCCGCGTTCCGTTAGTAGCGTAGTATTCTTTTTTTTAAACTGTGCTCCGTAACGGTTATTTATAATCTTCGAAGCAGTCGCGGAGTAGTTGTATTTTAATTGTTTCGAGAGTACACCCCAACAGGTGCGAAAGAATTTTGGCCAGGGGCGAGAAGTTGCCGCATCTTGGTTTGTATTTCCCGGGCGCACAGCGTGCACGCGTCAGGCGCTCTGAAACCGAACTAGGCTCATTGGCACCGATGGGTTAGTGCAATTACTGTGTGCAACACACCGTCTCTGGGCGGATTGCTTATAATGATTTGCATACTAAAGTGAACACCCGTTTTCGGCACCATGTTTGCAGAAAACTAACTGGAGCATTTTTATTTATGACATTGTATTGTAATACCTGTGGCTTAATAAAACTTTCGTTTTTGGTGGTCTCAAGTATTGCTTGCCTCAAACGGTTCTTTCCTCTTGCCCATTTTGGAGGGTGTTGGAAGAGGGTTTTCGTAAAGTCTCTTTATTTTGAATATGGGGAAAAGGTTCAGGATGTGTTAACGACTACAGCTAACACCACCTAGAATAATCAGATTGTAAACAGCACCCTCTACCTCTACTTGATGTCATCACATTTGGATGGTGCCAACTAGGCAATTGGGCCCAAGCCAAACGCATTGACTGGACGCAAGGTGCAGCAGAACACTGGTGCAGCACTCCTGTCCAATTTATGTGTGTGCTCTATCTCGCTGTGGTGATGTTTAAATCTAGCGCAGAGGCTTTGATCGGTGGCAGTCAGTTCATGGGACAACATTTTATCAATAGACACTTTCATTGGCAGATTGTTTCATCGACAAATAGTTTTATCAACAGCTCGGATGAGCTTTTTTCTGTAATAAGCTGCATGAGACTGCCGTCCCAAAGTGGTGTGTACGGGTTGGCCAGGTGGGTTAACTCTCTTGTAATGAGCCGCTGCAGAGTGTCGCCGTGAACCGGTGTGAACGCTGGGCGGGTGGGGGGGGTTAATGCCCACTGCAGTGATGCACTCGTGACGAAATGTCCCTGCAGGGTGCAATTCACGTAGTGATTGTCGATGTAACGTTCGTGTCAATGAATCGTTCGTGTCAACGAAACATTCGTGTCAACAATACATGTGTCCATGAAACTATAAACCAACATGCGGCCCTGACGTCACGCACCTGTGGTGGCGCCGTCGACGGCACTGCGCATGCGCAGACGCTTCACTCTACGCGAATTTGGTTTCTGCGCACGCGCAGTGCCCACACCTGGTCTGGGCAAACGCGCATTTGTTTGTAAACAGCGTGTCGGTCTATAGGGACCCTCCACACAACATATACGACTGTTTGTCTGTGTTACTGTGCTGGTCAATGCAATAAATTGATGCTTTAGGCAGGCACAGAATAATGTTTTGGTGGAAATGCTGGTTATATATTTTCAGAATGTATCTAAAATAAAAATATCCGAAGAGTGTAGCTGTAAAACCAAGTTGTCACAGTAAGTAGTTTTGACAGAAGTTATAGTAATGTAATGGAGAAAAGAACACTTTTATATACGTCCGTGAAAAGATGTTAAAAGCCGCAAAATCCCGCAAAGACGAGACTGACCTAGTGAGGAAATTCGGGGTTTGAGGAAATGGCGGACGCTAGCAGGGTGGAGATCATCAAGGTTATCTGGCTGGTGACAGAACTGTGGAAAGAAATATTTTATTTCCCTGTCGCTCTGTTGGGCGGAAGGTACGTGTATTTTGTATTTTTATCCGTCACACGGATATAAAATACAAGCTAGATGGCGCAAGCCGCCGCCTCATTTATGGCGTTTGTTTATGCATTTGTCCATTTCATTACGTCATGCGCAGATCAATGAGGTGTGGGTTGCGGTGTGTGTGGACGTGTGGAGTCTGTCCTGTGTTGTCCGTGTGGTGATGAACAGTCGGATGAGTTCATGAGCCTCTTTGGCTGTGGGTGTTGGTATGTGTAAACAGTTCGTGAGGTGAAGGCATTTTACATTCCTATTTGCGTCCGTCGTACGCTTCGATGGTCGGTGCAACCGACGGAGGGATGTCACCGCTAGCGCGGGATTCCTCCGAAAAACGCAGCGACGACGGAACGGTGAATCCCGTGATCAAAAAGATCTCTTCGAGGATCCTGCCCGGTGCTCTTGCCCCAGCCAATAAAGATGCCATAGAGTGGTGAGTTGCTGGCGTTATGTTTATTGAAATTTTTCGGGTACCGCTTAAAGCATGTCACGACAATTTGGAGCATGCATAAGCACGCAAAGACAAACGGTTGTGTTCGCCTTCCATGTAAGTGCACTCAATGTGCCTTAATAATTCTGGAGGACGTCATCTTCTCGAATTGCAGGGGATTCCAGTCTTTACTGGCATATGGGTGCCACAAGCATATCGTCGTCGTCGACACGAAGTATGCAAAGGTACGTTTTGCCGTGGAGAGTCGCAGTGCTACAAAAAGCCACCTGTTGTTGCCACTCTAAATACATCATTACGAATCTGCCTAATGACTAGACTAATAATGACAACGGTGTTCAGAAGACAACGGGCAAAATATCCCGTCATCTGTCGACGAAGGAAGGGTACATATTTATGGTTTCTCACTTGGTGAATCCACGACAATGTTCATTTTAGCCCAAGTTTCTTAGGACATTACTATAGTCTTTTGCAGGTTAAAAATAGCAAGACAAGCTCCTCCCACGAAGCCCTCCACTCTTGCCACATTAGCAGAGCAAATGCTGGAGACGAGGAAACCACCAGTCGCTGCAAGCAGAGAGCTTTGTGGGAGGGGCCTGTCCTGCTATCCTAACCTGCAGCAGACCTCACCTTTACACATTTATACACCAGTGTCTTTTCTTGTTGCAGGTCTTCCAGACGCTTTCTGGACACAACCACAATGTCAGCAAGGTGCGTCATCTACAGCTAGAAGATGAGCTCAAGCCAGAGTTGTGCTAATCTGTTGCTTATGCAGGTCCGGTGGTCGCGCCACATGCACTATCATGATCTAGTCAATCCATACCACCTGAAGCTGGCCAGCGCAGACACTTCAGGCACGGTGCTGGTATGGGACATCTCCCAGGCCACTGTGCGCAGCACCCTGACCGAGCCAGACCGTGCTCTGCTTGGCAAGTGAATGCTGCAAATGATCCTACCTAAAGCCACTACATAGGCTGCACTTCAGAGTAACGACACTTAAGCCTTCTTGTTGCTTAAAATCATTGTTTCCGGTTATCTGAAGCTTTATAAATTGCAACATTGTATATCTGAAGCTCAAGGGGTAATTTTTTTATCATTGTATAACTATTGCAAATTGCATCTGCTTCGCACTAGGCAACATAGTGGCAGTGCCCACAAGACTGTCAGGCAATGGAGTGTCAATACTCTAAACTTAGTTTATTTTGTGACCTTAGTCCTACCCATGCAACCACTCTTGTCTCGTAGATGATTCTGTGGGTATGGCTAATGAATTTAACCAGAGCACATTTCATGGCAATACACGTGGGACCTTACAGGGTTTTCGGTCAGTTGTCTTTATTCCAGCATTCACAAAGTGATGGGCAGCGAAGTGTTTGTGAGAGTCCAGAAAATGTTAGTAATGTGTATCAGCCATACTGGCAACAGTCTCGCTTACTACTATTTGCCGCTTTCCATAAGCAGCGATTAGTAGTCATTTTGCAGTAATTGAACAGGAAGTTCAATTACAGTGGAAAAGATAGTATTGTCATAAAATATTTCGACTCTCAATTTACGAAAAAATACATTGAATCGATGTGCAAACTTCCAGCCAAATCGGAGACTAGCAAAAATCGGCTAAATTGCTGTCTTAATTGAAAGATACGCTTGTTTGCGTACCATCGGCGTTGCGGTGCCCACCAACCCAGCCTTTGCTGAGACGGCTAGGCTCGGACGACCCAGCCAACACTCGACTTCGCTTGTGCAGAAATGAACTGGCTGGTGGGAGGAGACAGCAGCCACCACCTCCTGCTGACTCTGTACTCGCTGGGCACTCTGGTCCTCTGGCACGCCGACAGCGGGGCACAGCTCTGGCGGAAGAACTATGCTGATGCCCTCCTCTCCCTTCTCCCTCGACCCCTTCTGCGAGAACGCCGCCTGCTGTAAGTTCCGCTTGGTCAAGAGGCCTATTCTTCAGCAGATTAAAGCGATAGCTTTCTATGGGAACCCTCTACGGATCTTGCTTGCCTATGTTGGTTTTGGTCACACCATAGCAGGGCCATGGGAGGGAGTTTCAGCAGCAGAGCTCAGCTGTGTGTATTATAGTAAAATAATCTAGTAAGCATGGAGGTATTTCACTGTCCGTTTTTGTGCGCAGTGGCATTTCGGAGAAAATGACGCAGTATCCCCAAAGAGAGGTGCATGGTTGAAGAAGAAAAGTATTTTATACATTCACAATACCTCTGCCACGTGTCACATTGCATAACTCGCAAGTTCTGCTCATTTAAAGCTATACTGAACCGAAATTTGGATTTCGCAAAATAAGGCCGCAGAAGCGTTGAACGGGACGCTACAAACTCCAAAACATCACTCATACATCGATATCTCAAACGGATGGCCGTACTTTTGGAAAAGAAGGGCGCGATCAAGCGAGGGCTATGACGTCATTGTCCCCCTGGAAAATTTGAGAATGAGGGGAAGCGGCCTCGCTTCTCTCCTTCTCGCTTCGGTTCACCAGCTCGACGGGACGTAGCGAGGAGGAGAGGGAATGAGAATCGTGACGTGACTTGTCTCGTCGGCCTCGTCAGCCGTGTTCAATCGCGCACTTCTTTTCCAAAAATACGGCGATCCGTTAGAGATATCGCTGTATGAGTGATGTTTTTGGGTTTTGCAGCGTCCCGCCTATCCGTCCAGCCTTGTTTTGTGAGCTCGAAATTTCGGTTCAGTACCCCTTAAAGCTCCAGCAAGTGTTATCACACATTCATTGCATCTGATAGAATGTCAAAGCCAGGAATTTTTTATTTATTTACACATATATAGCAAAAAGAGGGTTACATAAAGAGTTGAAGAATGAACACAGTGAATATGATGCAGAAAATATAGTGACGATGGCAACAGTTTCCAATCTCTTGCAGTATGCACAAAAAATGATCAGTGACAGTGTGATACAGCTTCAGCCTTTAATGGGTGATCTAGTCTCTGGGAAGAATAGGGTGGCATCATCAGGTGGCTTTCCTTTTCGATCATTCACGTGCAAACAGATGCTGATCTAGCTTAAGCGAGCCTGAAACTAACAAAGAAACGAGAGGGAAAATTTTGCTGCAGTACTTTGGTCATACCTGACAAAATAGTCACACACAGGACATGTTGAGATGTGCACTCAGTTCAGATGTGTGCTCCTATTAACAAATGGTGCCACACATGGTCAGAAATTGCTACGATGGTGACGTGTTCATCATATTGTAGATAATCATTGTGTAATCCTAAAATTTTGTTCAAATTCCGGCACTCACGATGAAGCTCGACACCGAAACTGAAAGAACTAAAGGCAAACGCCAATGTCTTAACTTATTGCCAATATATTGCTCACCTGCATTGTTTTCTTCCTCTTTCATTCATCTGTGGCATTGGAGCAAGAACATCTCGAACAGATTTTGAGCTTCTGTCCGCAAAAGAATTTCATCACAGGAGGCAAGGTGTTCTTCATCGTTGCCCTCTCTGTGGCATATCAGCAAGTGCCACTCACTCCAGAGTAACGACCATATTTGGTTGTGACTCTTTTAGCCTCATTTCAATTTATGGTGGATGAGGTGTTGGAGCACTTTTCTTTAGAACAGAAGATATTTATGCTGGTAAGTGTACGTATCGGGACTGATTGTGGCAAACATATTGCTTCCAAACGAGTCCCCTTCGTCACATTGTTTGTGCGCCTGAGTTCTTGTTTGGCTTCTTCTCTTGCACTCTTTCCGGTCGCTTTGGATGTGTATCCCGCTCACTAAACCTGTGTTTCAGTTCTTGCGGCCGATTGCCTCCTCCTGGTGGAAGACCTGAGCGGGCAGCAGGCCCCAGTCGGTGTCGGCAGCAAGTGGCATGTCTCGGGTCAGCCGGGTGGAACAACCAATGACGAGAAGAACCGACCCAAAGCCGGCTACTGAGCGGGGTCAAGTCGCTCATGCGTGCTGCCGACTCTAGGTTGGGTGCGGTTCTCATACCTAAAGTGTCCTTATCCGGGAAAGTATGGTAAAGAGAATTATTACCATATTTTTCGGGCCTATATGCTCCGTGTGGGAACTATAGGGGTGTTCTGGAAAACGCTCTGCAGTGCCTTTCGCGTGCGGCTGCGGCGGCGAAGGAGACACACGGACGGAATTTTGGTTCTTTGAGCCGATACGTCTAGTAGGTGACGCTTACATGAGGGCTGGGAAAACCCAAGATGGTCATCTTACTTCTTATATATCCCATGATATATAAGCAAGCTTCTTATATATCTAAGGAAATAAATTTTACATCTTCTATCAATTGGACTGCATGCTGGCTTCTGACGAGAAACCTTCCCGGCTTCTAGTAAATGCGACCACTGCAGTTTTTCTAAAAATCGACGAGGCATTGACATGCTGAAATTAATCTATCACAAATTTATTGAGCTCAGGGTGGAGAATAAAGCTCGAGATGATTTAAATCGTGATTTAAGCCACACAAAAACATCTATGATTATTTTCCACAAGAACACCCTTTTTCCAAAAATCATTTCCCACAAAACTAACGCCATAAGATGTGTTTCTGTTATTGTTTGCCTGTTATTTGATGCTGCCCATGTAAATTTATTGTTTTTAAATAAGAAAACAAAGACTCAGGAGAATAAAAATGTATAGCACTTGATCACGAGCAGAATGCGGTGCTCTTCTACGCTAAAGGAGAGGTGAGCTTTGTTTCCATCTTCCACTTCTTTCGTTAATTACGTGGCATCTGATGCAAGCATATCAGAATGCAAAAGAAACAAACAAACCTTGTATGCGTGCACGCGCACGCACACGGACCGACAAAGTGTGTGACTGAGAGAGGCACAGACAGATCTAATTGTACATGTAAGGTTGATCTTACATCGGTCAGTATAGTATACACGTTTTATCTTACACAATCTTTCCTGCTTTTTTATGAAATTATGCCACCACCTTGTGCATTTTAAGACCCAAAGAAAAAAATGACCGCATCTCCACGTGGTGAATGATGTTGATTGGGACTAGCTCTGGCGGTGCTTGTCTGCGTAGACGCTGAGCCGCAGCATGCCGGAACCTTTTGTTCGTTTTCATCCATGTCATGAAAGAGAATGTGTGGTATGGAACGTGGTTATATACGCATTTGAGCATTTGACCGCAGCGCCTCTCGTCTATAAACGTTGAGCCAATGGCTGCAAGCTTAACGCGATTATGTACGCATCTTACACAGCGCTCTCTCCTGTATAGACGCTTGAGCAGCTTACGTGCAACGCTTCATCTATGACATCCCCAGCTCTTGAGTCTACCACATCTCAGGGCCCCCTACTGTCCCGCGTGTGGCCTGAGCGCGTTGGGCGATGGACTAGAAATCCATTGGGGTCTCCCCGCCAGATTCTAATCCTGTCGACTGCGCAAACATTTTTTCGTAATATTTTTTAGTATTTTTTTTTTTTACACGAGCACGTGAGCATGTGATGTCTCACGAGCATGGAGCGCTGACGCCAGAAGAGGGACGGATGGACGGACATGCTAGGGCCCTGGCGAGCTTCGCCTATAAAGTCACTGTCGCAAACAACTTGCAAAATTTGCTGAGGCTGCTCTAAAGGCCATAATTTAGGTCGTTGAATATATATATCTACTGTAAACAACTAATTTTCAGGCTAATGTTCATGATTTAGGTCAAACCTGAAGTTTGGGAATACTCACGGGTCAGTTTTCGCGATGCGATGAAATTTCAATATCGATTCTAATGTGTTTACATTTACTTGAATTGCGTGACCTATTTTTCGCAAATTATAGGCGATTTGCAAATTCACGAAAATTAGGTCCTCGCGAAAAGTTAAGTCGTTTACAGTATATGTATATTTTCTTTTTTCACTTTTTGGTGCGGCTGAAAGACCTTTAATACTTTGTATTGAATCGACCTCGGAAGTAGCATGGCACCTGTCCACGAAGCTAATCGAAAACTATTTGGCCAGAGCAAGCGGTTCCTTCGGAATTTTTAATAAACTTCGAGATATTCTTATGTTGTTTTGCAAGCATTATAGCAAATAAAGCATTCTCAGTAACCGAACAAATCAAGCTCTTTTTGTTCTAGTATGACATGTTTTATATCGAGAAAAAAGGTTTTAATTAATCTGCACTTTACAATATAATTAAATTTACAGTGAATTTATTTTACACTGTTTCCAGTGATTGGGTGGATTGAAGAATCCATTTACTGTGCGTAGAAAGGCTAGAACAAATTTTTTTTTAGTTAAAGTGATTTGAATAATATATATATATATTTTTTTTTTGAATTTCGCAAATTGCCTACAAATTTGAAAACAATAGGTTCCGCAAACAATTCCGTAAAATGTAAACACATTATAATCTATATCGAGATCCCGCCACGTCCCAAAAATGAGAACCCGCGAAATTATTCCACAACTTCAGCTTTGACCTAAATCGCGAAATATTGAACCCAGCGAAAAAAAAGTCATTGACAGTGTATATAATTTATATTTCACTTAAACTAAAAAAAAATGAATTTATTTGACTTTTTTTAATGATGAATTGTTTTCATATTATTTGAAAGGGTTGTTTTGTATTAATTTGCTCAAAAACAATTCTGGTGCTTTGCCTTGTAGTCACCTACTGCCTACCGGCAACCCTATATGTGAAAAAAGGTGATTTCCACGTCCGAAAGGAGGCTGATCTAAAAAGAAAGCACACCACTTGAACTGCCATACTCAAACATTGATTGTCCAGCGATGCCAAGTTTCATTGTAGTTTTCTTTGGATTACCATTTACCACTTTTTGTACCTTTCGAATCTTCTTGTACGTTCGAATCTTTTTTCATGAAGTACAGACTGCATGCCATACTGGTCCAGAAATATCATCACGTACGATGGGGACGTAACGTCTTCGGAGGGCATCCTTCCAACGATATCGGCACTGCACACCCGCGAGTGTGGGATGATATTTCAGTTCGTCCCATTGGTGCATGACACACCTATGTAGGCGTTACTGGCACAAAACCAAGCACAGTGCGCGGCAGTGTAGAATATGTCAGCCGTGCCGACACAGTGGCAGACATGATAGGGAGACCAAATCCCTTGCGTGGTACAGTGCGGGTCCATCGTTGTCGCTGCCCCACAAAACAACGGCGAGTTGAAAAACTATGAAACCTTGTCCCCGCGAGACACGACGCATAACTTATTGGGGCACCTAACGACGCAGCAGTTCATGCTGTCAACCCAGCGCAACCGCACCACTCCAGATTCAAAAGCGTACCAATCTACACAACGTAGTTTCGTTTCGCTCGGTGCTCTCACTGCCTACCTTCGGTAACGGCCGTGCGGTGGCACGCTGGTTGCGTTGCACGGAGTGAATAAGTCGCAGTCTTTTTACAAATATTTCATTGGGCTCATCTTATTACAAAAGTGCGACCTATATGGGAAGACCGGCGGCCGAGCATGTTAGCGCAACGCAGCTCGGAGCACGTGGAGCGAAAGCTTGTGCCGCAGAACCCGGGGATCCTGGGTTCAATCCCTCACCCCTGCCCGTTTCGAGCTGGATGAGCATCGCACCGGCGTGCGGTCGTGTACCACTACTGCGTGGTGCACGTTAAAGACTTCAGGCTAGCGGTTGTACTGCACTGGCTAAACTTCTCACCTATGGTGTAAACCAGTGTCACCGCACTTCAGAGGCAGAATGACCTCACGCCATATAAACATGAACGTCAAATTTGTGGTGACTTGTATGTGTTTTCTTCCCATGCAGAGCGCAAGTTCGTCTGCTTCTTGCACAGGGGCTGCAATGATGTTAGAACGCCGAGCTCTTATTGGCTGATTGGAAAAAATACTGGGTAGACCTCGAGGCATCTGGCATTGAGGTCTACCCGCTACCCTTTCAATCAAAGCCTATCAGAGCTCGGTGTCGTTCTGACAACTTGCTTTCCGCATAATTATGGACCTTAACTGCGCAGAATTTGCTGCGGGGGTCATATTTCTGGTTTGTTTCTTTGGCAAGAATGTTAAAACTGGCTTCTGTTTGCATGTATATCACTATATACATATGTGGGCTTATATCAGTGCAGTTTTGCCATGCCAACCCTATAAACATATACAGTCTACGCTCATTATAACAGACCTGGTTACGAACAGACATTTGGATATAACATACCAATTCGTGAAGTTCGGTTGGTTGTCCTCAACATACCATTGGCTTAATTTTATATCTGCATACTACATACTCCTTTTACAACAGACCAAAATATTGGTAAAAATCAAGGTCTGTTATAACGAGCTTGGACTGTAAATGCAGCTTACACAAAGGTGCAAGTCATGTACCAACTTCTTTGTGAACACGGGCATTAATAAAGGGGTGCGACTTATATATACAACAATGTGACTTCAGTATTTGCGTTGCTGCAGAACAGCAGATTCACCAAAATAGAATTAAGGCTATCATGCAAGTCATGTGATGATCATGTGCCATGGGCTTAAAAAGATTGCAGTTGTTTTTAATGAGTTTTAGATATAACTAAATTTGCAAAATAGCCAATGTATATTTCAGTTCTTGTCAACTTCATTACAACCAGGTTCGACTTCGTACTTGCTTGTACAGATGTTGGTGTTTCTTTGTAATTTTAAAGTGTATGTCAGCCGCTGAAATGCTTGTACCGGATTCTCTTTTCAGCGCTGACGAGGAACAGCCTCTGAGTGAATGCCTGCAGCTGTGCTACCATGGGGCACTCCGGTATCACTTGCTGCTACTGTATCCCAAGAGGCTAATGGTCTTGGACACAGAAATACAGCAGGTAAGGTTACTGCCGAAGTTGGTTTATACAGCAATGCTGCAGCGAGTGCTGCTCAGCATACCGTAAAATACCGGAAGAGCACTCACCACAATTTCAGTGAAAACTGGGTTAATCTAGACATGGGCGCTTGTCCAATCAAATCAGGCTGCTTAACGTATAATCTGCAGAATTTTCAAGTTTTGGAAATGTTAATAGTGGGCGCTTGAACGAACTGGGTGCTTCTGCGGTATTTTACGGTAGGTCGGCAGTTTGGAGTCGTTTACTATCACATCAAAAAGACCCTATTTACGCTTGCTTCACAAAGTATGCCACCTCCAAACTCCCCACCCATCGCACTGTGGAGTTCATCACACTGTGGAGTTATCTCCTGTCACATCACAGACCTCAGCAATGGCTCAGTGCCCAACAAAAAGTGAAAAAATGAACAAAACCTTTTTTGTGGCCCTTAATATTTTTTGAGTTGAGGGTGTGGCGCATGAAACTTTGAACTAATCCTGCCACTGATTCACACCAACAGAGCGGAGCCAACGATGAGGAAAACGCAGATACATTTCCGCTCCCCCTTCTTGTAAGAGAGAGAGGTGTAAGAGAGCAAGGAGGAAAACTTGTTTCAGTGAGACAGCTCATCATCGCCGCCTGCTGATGGTGCGTGTTTCCCAGCAGAGTTTTTATGCCAAACTTTGAGCCCCAGGACTATGTTTTAATATTAATTAGCACTTTTTGCTGTAGTAATGATGGTGCACTTTAGGCTTTGTTGTTTTCCAAGCTGTGCTGAAACAGAGTGTTGTAGTGCTTTGCACTCAGAACTGTACTTTATTTCTGGGGTTCTGAGACCTTTTAATGCAGCATATTCTCCTTCTAGAACACCATGTATGACATTGTGTTCTGAGAGGAGTTATTATGGGGTAACTGAGAAAACCAGAAAATGGCTGCCAGTCTAAGGTGAGATGTGAACTGACATACTGCCTGAGAAACCAGCTTGGCCAAATAAAACTGGCAGGCATGGCACAAGTGCAACACACTATGATCTGTTACATCCACTGAGCATGGAGTTATGATAGTAGGCCAAAGCGATGCAACCAGCATGGAGTAAGGGTACAGGCTGCTTGTCAAGCTAAAGCCAGTGGTCCGTCGTGATGCTTGCGCAGGTGCGATTCAGCTAACAACGAACTCAGTGGAGTGGAGCCATTCCCCGCTCACGCAGACACTGGGCGTGATTTCCCTGGAGCGCAACGGCTCCCCTTTGTGCGGTGCCAACCATGCTGGCAACACGACATGATCCTGTGCCTTCACGAGTCCGGTTCGGTGAGTGCCCGCGTGCGACAAAGAGACCTGGAGGAGCCTTGTGCCAGAGGGTACGTCCCGTTTGCCCCTCCCATGCCTGTGTGGGGCTCTGCCTCATGAGCGCGGCACAACCCTGGCTACGCCGTTCACCCCCCTAGCTGATGCTGCGGTGCGAGCTAAGCGCTCGCCGAGCTAAGTCAACCACCTTCCTTTCGTCAGCCTAACCCCGCTCTCTGCTCGTGGGTAGCATGATCATGCGGCGAAAGATCAACGTACGACTGGGCCAACGAGCTCGCTACTTCCACCACACTCTCAGCTTGGTGGTGAACAGTGTATAGTGGCAGGACAGGATCGAGCACAACAGCCACAGCGTATAGTGAACCAATCAGCTTGAGGACTCCGAAGTGGTCACTGTCGAACCAAACAGGTCATGCCACGGTGAGCGGCAAATATCTAGTGAAAAGGGAGTCAAAGCTTCAGAGAGGCACACGTGTGCAGCACCGACACGCATGAAACGAGAAAGGTATTCATCTTGGTTTTGAAGCGCACAAAAGACGAGGACAGAGTAAAAACACAAACAATGGAGCTGCCGTCCGTCGTTTGTGTTTCTTACTCTGTCCTCGTCTTTAATGCGCTTTCAAACAAAGATGAATAACCGCTACCAACTAGCCCAACTTTCCACCCTTCTGCGAAAAGGGTATGTCGTATAAGCCAAGTTACTGAGTACCGGATAAAATAGTGACTATAGATGTTAAACTCTAAGAGGTATCTGAGCAGAGTACTAAAAAAGTAGCTCAATACTTTCAAGTTACAATTACAGCGAAGCTGTCTATAGCTAGGTTCTGGCAGATCATCTCCGGCGACAGACCGAGTGTAGACCAACAATTTTCAAATGTAACGATGTATGCCCCACTTTATACTCCTCTCCACCACCGCCGCCTCTTTCCCGAGTCGTGTATACTCCTCGCTTGGCGTCTCTCTCCCCCGACATTGCGCAATGCCACGCGTTCTTCGGCAGCCACCTGTGCACCGCACTAGAGCCTGTGCCGTGATTGGCGTAGCCACGCTATAATACGACGTCTGACCCCCCTGACATTGCGCAATGTCGCGCGCGGAGCGCTCGGCCTTAAGTGTTTCCCCGATCGTGCATCAACCTGACCTTCGGGAAGAACATTGACGCAGTGAGTGGCAACCACTTGCCATCTACCACAGTGATCACAAGGCAATGATTACAATGGTCGCGAAATAAATTATGACAACCGGGATCTTTGAGTAAATGTCTCTTTTATCGTCCAATAATCAACTTATGATAGCCAAATTCAACATAGCAAATCCCACCAGAGCGCTAGCTGTGCTGGACTTCCCTCTTCACAGGGTGGAAGGGCTCTGAATTTTTTTGTTTTGCAATATACAGTCAAACAACTAACCACTAGAGGAAAAACGATTTGAACAGCGAACCGTCCCAGCCTCAGTGAGGAGGAAGAGGTGCCTCCTCCAAACACCTCCTAGATACGCAAAGCTGGCTCTTCTACGTCAGCTACTCAGAAGCACTGTTTGGGCACGAGTGCTGCATCAGTGTTTGGATGGGGCGCTTGCTCTCACTGATTGTACAGATGTCCCAGCCAAACACTGATGCAGAACTTAGTGACCAATTTGTGCCCTGCACCAGCCTGCGGTAACTGACAAAAAAAAAAAATCTATCATGACGGTCTTCATAGCTAGTAGGTGTCGCTTCTCCCCCTTCCTCCTCCCCTCCTTCCAAACCCATACCTAGAAAAGAAACTCTGTTTCACTGTTGACATTTCGCCAGTCTTTTGTGGCAGTCCACCCTTGCCATATGATGCAGTGTTGTCCCATGCGAAGTCTGCAAGGCGTGATGACCTCACTGCCACTGCAGTGGGCTGTTTCCATCATGGGTTCTCTTGCCAGGAGACTTTGGCCACGGGACAAACCAAGTGAACTACACCATGCGCTGCATCTCGGAGGCTCTGCGGCTCACCAAGCACTCTAAGGTCTTTGGGCTGGCGGTGCGTCGGAGCGGACAGCACCGGATGGCCCTGCTCATTGGTGACGGCCGTCTCCTCTTCCTGAACTGGCGTTTTCTAAGCAGGTAAGAGCCCGGTCTGAGGAGCGACTGCTCTTTCCTGTGGAACTTCGTGGCGGTAGTTGCATGTTTCACAGGCAACACTGATGTCCCAGTCACATCCCTAGGACATTCTGGGACATTAGCCGTCCTGCAGGATCTTCATTGAATGATGCGTGCTTCATAGAGAGTGTCTCCTTGGATGAAGAGCTGTGACAGCCTGCATTTATCAGGAGACTTTTAGCATGCCTAGAGAAGCTAGTGGAGGAGTTCGAGGGAAAATGGCTAGAAATTATCTTCAGGCAAGAGAATCTGGAACACATAGTTATTTACCATATGTTTTGTGCAAGCGAATGTGTTAAAAAGACTCGTGTCGTAGCTGCTGTGCAAAGCAGTCCTGAGTCAAGAATTCATCAGCCACAAACTCATGCTTGTCGCAGTTTATGAGGATGTGACTCTACAGATTTTAAAGCATGATTGTTATCATTATTTAGCAAGAAGTTTTTTCTAACAGGATGGGTACTATATAGACCATTCTACTAGAGTGAGAGGAGAGAGGGAAATTAGCCTCCATGTTTGGGCAGTTCCAGCAGCACAGCAGCCTACCGGAACCTCCCAAGCAACGAGAATGGTTGCGTGTCCCTTCCCTCTTCTACCCCGCCTGATCAGTTGAAATGACCATGGAGGCAACCAGTTTGTCGTCTGCTATTGGGATCGGGCGCACTTTTTTCCCTTTTACCCCGACTATTCCATTGAAATGCCTGGATGTATGTAATGGCACTGCAGTCAGGTCAGAACGACGCTGCCCAGAGAGCCCTTAATGGAATGGTCTGTATGTTCTGAAGTATGTGAAAAAGTTTGGGAATTTTCAACGTCAAGTGACAGGAAGTCCAATTATTGCAGTCTAGAGAAAGAGAGTTGAACAAGGGATGATCCCTCGTTTTGCAGCCCGGAGGGGGCAGGAAGCGGCTCGATTGTCGGCGAGCTGCTGGCCCCAACGTGGGGTTGCGACTGCCAATGTGCGCCTGGCTTGAAGCACCTGGCTCCGGGGCCCCACCTGAGCGCGTGCATGTGTCCCCCAGTCACCTTTGGCAACTGGAGCAGCTACCGACCGCTCCTCGCCGTGGGTGCGTCCATGTACCTCATTCGTTATTCCCGCCATCTGAATCCCAGGGAGTGGACAGGAATGGTTACGATAACGGCTGCAACAGAGCAGAAATCATTTGAACCGCAAAGAAATATAAGCAACAGCACTCTCTGGACTTATTCAAACACAAAGCACTAGAAATATCACTAATCTTAGCACTGATGCTACACTAACGTTGCACTGTATATGTTTGCAGAATGCTGATACAGCATGCATAACTGCTAATTATGTTGTTTCTCACAGCATTGTTTTTAGGCTGTTGATTCAGCACTGACATAGTGCTGCATTGTATGTGTGAATCTGGCCTCCAAGGTAGGCAGCAGCTAACCAGCACAGGGAACATAGAAATAAAGGATGTTGCCCCTTTGCCGCACTGGCATAGCGAGGGACAGAGGTAAAGCAGATTATGATGTGTTAGTGTGGAAAAACTCTGTACGGATGTGGAGACTGGATGGTACAAAGTAGCCCTATGTCGTCCAAGGTATGCGTGTGAGGTCGTGGATTTCTTACTTGTGGTGTCCATCTTCTGGGGTTGCACTGTAAATGCAGCTTTCTCCAGGCCTGTTGGAGCATGAGGTCAGTAGACTGAGTGTGCGGAAAACACAGAAATTGGAATGCAGCAGCGCCGGGCGGAGCCTTGGCACCAGCTCAAAGCAAGAGAGAACCAAACACTCGAAACTACTTCAACCCCTTGTGGCAAAGGAGTCCCGCTTTTTTGCTCCACTTTCCCAACAAGGATGGGAAAGGTTTTCTATTCATGGTTAAATCTGCAAAAAGAAAGCGTGCATCCAACATAAAATACGGAGCATGTGTCACCTGCAATTTCTAAATAATGGATAAATTTTACTCGAGCAAGCATCAACCCCGAATTTCGTAATGATCTACCGCAAGATTTGGCGGCCACTTGTAGAGTATTTATGGTCGCCGCATCAATGCTGCTTCTTGCAGTGCTTCCAAAGGGTTTAACATTGATAGCAGAAATAACAAACTCTAACCTGAAATTTAATGATCAGATTACCGACATGCTTACACCAGTTCGTGCCTCGCTCCGTGAACCGTGCTGACTTATAGAAAAGGATGCGAGAAAACGCCTCTTTGTAGAATCGCGAAACAAAAGAGAATGCAAACCGTTCTTGGGTCACTTTGCCCAGCAACCGTGTTTCTGGGTTGCCTGACGTCACCAGAGCTTCTTGCATCTGCGAAGGTATAAAAGCGGTTGCATGTCCTGACTGGAGACTCGCCCGTGAAGAAGGGATCGAATCGGTCCCAGAAGCATTTGAGAATCTAATCCTTAAATCTGCAGTTAGAGTTTGTAATTTTCGTGTACTGTAAATTCTTAGCCAAGCAGAGAACTGCCAAGCCTTTAAGGCCCATTCACACACTTGTGTTTGCTTAGGACAGAACTCTTACGACGAGAGATCACGCTGGTGTCGCGCAATGAGCACAGGACTCGATTTCGGGGGGGGGGCTGTTCATGACAAAATGTTGTACGATGGGAGGGGGAGAGGAGGTCCAGCAAAATGGAAGATTTCTGTAGGCCTGTCTCTGGCCGACTCACCTACTATACATGCAGCTGTTTGCATTCAGAGAAATGTTTGGTGGTGTTTATAACATTGTCGAAAGCGTTATGGAGAAAAAAGAAGGACAATACTTGGAACAATTTACGAAATATACGAAACCTGCAAGTGTTCCGCAGCTACCCGATAGATTTTGAGTGATTTTAAGGATACGGTCGTGAAGCAGTCGCAAATGTGTGGGAATCGGCTTTAACTTTGGGTGCAATGTCGTTACGCGAGGCTTTCTCGTGCCCAGGAAACAATGCGGGTGGCGTCCAGGTGTTTGACCGGTCCACCGGCGTCTTGGAGAAGGAGTTCAACCTGCACGCGACGCCCGTGAGGTGCGAAGCGCCAGCCACCCGTTGCCGTCCAGGCCGTGACGCGCTTCCGCTCTGCCCAGGGGCATCGGTGGGTGAGCCTGACGCCGTGTCCTGTCGTTCGCCTACGCCAACCTCACGGGCGTTGGTGGCAAGGTGAAGAACGAGATCGTCCTGACGAGCACAGGATCGGGCCGGGTGCGGCAGGCGCGCGCAGACGCCAACGAGGAGTCGCCGTGTGCGCCATCAGGGTGTCGCACCTCAAGTGGGTGGAACGAGCATCGAAAGTGTAATCTGTCCAAACGGAAGTTGTTGTCTGCGCTTTAAAGGGCAACTCGGCTCAATTCCGAAGATTTCGGGATGATGAGTGATTTCGCATTAAAAAGCACTAGTAAAAAATAGTATGTCATATGCTTCACGAAAAATAGGATATATATCATTAAACCTAATATTAAACATGAGCAGAAATCGAAACCGAAATTTTTGCTTGCCTGGCAACGTTGGCCTCGGGCTGCCAAGAACGTGGCTATCATGTGGTACGAGATGTCACACGGTCCTCTGCGCAACGACGGCGGGATTGGGTCGGGCATGTGCTAGGCGCAAGTGTCGTCTGCACCGCACTCTTTACCACGTTTTGGTGTCTACGACATTCCACGATGTCTGCAGAACTGCGACACAAGTCTATGCACATAGTGTCCGTAATGTGAACGAAACTCCGAGAGACAATAATCACGAACGGTGAGACGACGACGGCAGTTGTGACGGGAGACGACGGTAACGGCAGGACCGCAGCGAGATCAGCCAGGCAGCTTCAAAGAAGCGTGCTGCGCAGGCGCGTCCGCCAATCACGTGGACACCGCTGAGCGCCGAGAGGAAACGTTCTGACGTCGCCTGTTAGCAGTTTGCTCGAGAAGTAAAAACAAGCAAAGAGGGGCAATGGCGATGACATCTATATCAATGTTGGCTACGCTTCCGTCGCAGCCTTGATTGCGCTATGTGTTGCGCCTCAATTCACCCGCTGAGTCAGCCGATTTCAGCAACTTGGTGAGTTGCAAGTTTGCCGGACTGTTTAAGAAGCATTTAGACAGAACTAGGTCGTAATATTTGACATGTGGTTTTTCTAGATGATACTGAAGAGGACTGCATTGTTTTTTCAAAAACAAAATGCAGCTGAGTTACCCTTTAAATACGTGGCATTTATCGTGGCTTAGTGTTGTCGTGTATGTGCTTGGATGTAGCCTCAATGGTGACGTCATGCCGATGGCATCCCATTGTTAGTGACATCGTTAACATGACGGTCCTCACGTGTCATGTGACGTCATAACATGTGGTCACGTGACATAATGTTGGGTGACACCATTTGATGTAACATAGTGACGTAACGTCACATGACACCATGACAACAAGTGACGTCATGTGACACTTATGTCACGTGGTCACGTGGTGTGGAGTCGCACGACCACGTGCGTTCCTTATGGTCACGTGACATCCTATGATGTCACAGAGGACTTGTAAATGTCGAGTGCCTTTGGGACATACCAAAAATGCAGGCAGTTATTTACGTACTCACACGTTGGCAGCCAAGTGCTTTGTAACTGACAGTTCTAGCTTTGCCGTCTGAAAGAGACACTGAACTTCCAAAAAGGCATTTTTTCAAGTGTTAGGTTTGCACACAAAAATCACGAAGTGAACTTTCGCCCCCTAGATATTTGAGTATAGTCGAGCCCGGTTAAATCACACGTGGGTATTTCGAAATATTTTTATATCGAACAGTCCAAACATTTCCTTGAAAATAACATGTAATAATGTAGGAGCGTTGTTTTTCTGTGTCAAACTCCCATGGAACTCTCATGGCGGGGACACTCGATATAGCGAAGCGAAGCACGGCCTCCGCCTCCCATCACTTCTCCCGCGGTGGGATTGTGCTGGCGGCGAGCACATAGCTTGCATTGCGGGGCTAGCAGACCGCCAAGCCAGCATACGCATGGCGCAGCGAAAGAGCAGTTAAAAAAAGAAAAGAGCAACAATAAAATAAAAAATGAAGGATGGCAAAAGCAAGGGGAAGGGCACGCACGTGGCGCGTAGGGAGGGCAGGGAGCGCCCGCTGTTGGAACAGGTAGCGTACGCTCTTTCCCCAAACACTGCTGTCGCGACTCCTTAGTTCCAAAATAAAATAAGCAAAAAAAAAAGTCTTTGCAAATTGAGTGTGTCGACAACGGTTGAGCAATCGCACTTTGAACGCTCTTATCTTTGTTTACCTTTTCCTTTGCGCCGTTATTGCTTTGCCCGTTTTTTTTTTTTCCTTTTTTTCGCTGTTTAATTTTAGTGGTCTTTTTTTTGTTGTTTGCTTAACTTTATTCTTTTGATCAAGTTTTTTCTTTATGCAACCCGCTTTTTTCGTTTTTTAATTTTTTTAAATTATTTTTGTGTTTTGTCGTTAATGTTGTGTGGAGGTCGTGCGCACGTAAACGATCACAAACACTGTTGCGTAAATGCAGCGGTGTTTGCAATCTTTACCAACCAAGCTTTACTGCATTTGGCGGCTCTTAGAGGCTCTATTTGGTAAGGTCCTGTTTGTCGCGGCCTTCGGTATTAGCAGAGACATGTGGAAATTTCAACTGGAGCTTACGTTAACATATTTTTGTATATCGAACTATTTTACGATCCCCTTTGAATTCGATATATCCGGGTTCGACTGTATTTCCTCTTTTTTATATTGCAAGGCTCATTTTGAGTTACGAGCAATTCCGAAATATGCTTCCGTTTTGAGACATTGACCCCAGAATAGAGGCACGTTTTTAAGTTGCCCTAACAAGTCTCGCAACTTGAATTTTGCACAATGAATAAACTTTTCCTGGGAATATTTTTTTTTTTTTGTGACACATGTCCTATGCAGGCAATTAAAAGAAATGTTTTTTGGGGAGTTCAGTGTCTGGTTAAGAAAGACTTTGATTTAGTACTTATAACCTAAAGCGGAGAGTAGACCCAACAGTACCAATCGACCATTTCGAATAGTTATTCTTTGCGCTCGAAGTTTGGTCCAAGGCACTGCGCACAAACGGTAGCAAGAGAAAGGGGAAAGGCACGTGTTTGTTTCACATACCACACCAACTTTAACTCCGACCATTTTTATTTTCGTTTCGGATTCTCGCTGCCCTTTGCTCATTGTCTTTCATGAAAGAATATTTCTTAGACCGGAAAATATGGGCAGCATATTGAGTACACACTAGGGTCGTTGTACAGAGGGCTGGGGAAGAGACGTGTGCCCTCGTGTTGCAGGCAATACTTTGTGGTGCTCTTCAAGAGCAGCCCTTTGAGCTCTGGGACCTACGGACCCTCACCCTGCTGCGCACCATGCCAGACAACTTCCCCTGTGTGACGTCCCTGGTGAGTGCCGCGCCATTGTGCCTGGAACGCGTCTCCGACTGGTGTGTTTACCCGTCCTCATTCACCGTTTCTCGATTTTCACCCAACGACGTCATAAAAGTGTCGCACCGTTACTTGCTGCGGTCCTGGCGGTAGCGCGGCAGTGGAGGTAGATACAGCAGACGCTTGTTTTGCTGCGCGTCCCTTTCTGGCTTCACGCTCCGCAGAAACTACCGCGAATTGGGACACCGCAATAATGGCGACACTAGCTTTCGCTCTTACTTTTTGCCTGAACTTCCACGACCAACTGCCAGGATCGCAACATCTGATAGCGTGACATTCCGCGCTCCTGTGGCATCAATTTCTCGAAATTTGGGGGCAACTTTCAGTGCATAAACAGCGTTAGACTCTGGACACACCAGTAGATTATGCGTTCCAGGCACCATACCAGCGCTCCCCAAAGTGTTCGAGCCTCGGGACGTCCGTATGCAGGAGTGGTCACCGTTGGTCAGTGGCAAGGCCCAGCTGCGTGCCCGCCAGGCATCCGGCCGCAAAGACGCCGACGCTTCTGTCGGCGACCGCGCTGTCAACCAGCTCGAGAGACAGCCGTGAGTCACTCTGCACCAGGTCTAGAATTCTACATTTGATTTCCTTCATTGCCCACTAGAACTGGCTCCAAATAACTGTGGCTTTGGTTTTGGTTCTTATCGCAGACGACTGCTTCTTGCCCTGCGTACACACTGCTAGCTTCGTGCTAATCATGACACTCCGAATAATGATGAAACTAAGAATTAGAATCAGCTGAACTCGCGCGATTTTTGCAATAAATGCGAGCTATGTACTCTTATAGATTGAGAATTTTCTTAACGGTTCGATGGCAGCGCTATGGTCAAAAGAAGCTTGAACTGATAGATGAAATGAGAAGCGCGCAACGAGTTGGTGATGCACGTTGAAATGTAATCGGCGCAGAAAGCCTAGATGAGACGAGAAGCGTGCCGAGAGTCGCTAATACGCTGAATGCCAAGCGACTTGAATTCGTCTGGAAGCCATCTGCAGACGGTCAATCCTTTCGTTGCAGGAGCCTGCCATCGGCCGGCCCGCCGCTTCGGGAACAGCTCGTCTTCACCGACGCAGACGCGCAGCTCTACTACTTCACCGTGGAGGAAACGTCGTGAGGGACTGCACGCGCAACCCTCCGGAGGTGAGTGTGCTCGCCCTGCCCGCCAAAAAGAAAAGGTGCACCCGAGATGAGTCTTCTTTCGTGCAGGCCGGCATGGCTAGCATCACCAGCATCGCCTGGAAGAGCGACTACATAGTGCTAGGAGACGCCGATGGGACTCTGACCGTGTGGGACCTCCAAGGGCCAAAGTGCTGAGGTAAGCTCCGGAGAGGGCACCCTGACTCCAACAATGCCTGGAACGCGTCTCGACTGATGTGTTTGGCGTCCTACGCCGCCCATGCATTGAAAAGGGTCCCGAAGTGGCAGCAGATAACGTCATGGGAGCTGACATCTCATGCTGTTTGATGCCACAGCCCTGGCGGTTGGTGGTTGAAGTTAAGGCAGTAAAGGGGAGCAAATACGAGTGTTGCCATCGTCGTGACGTCCCAACTTCGGGGCTGCCGAGGCTTCTGCGGACAGTCAGGATGGACAGAGACCCACAATAGAATGGAAGAGAATTGTGTGATCGTGGCAGGGAACAGCATGACACAAGTGTGATATCATCAGGAGGAAATCGAGGGACCATAAATGAAGGCGCGGCAAACGCACTAGTTAAAACGCATTTCAGGTACCGTAGCGGTGGCGTTTCGCTTCTTACGGCTACGTCGGCGGCTGGAACTTTACACTCCCATTCATCCGGTCAACGTGCTCAAAAAGGTGGTACAGCGGTGGTGGCGATGAGCAAAACTGGAACCGTTTTGCAGGACGTTGCCGACGCAGAGGGGCTGTGTCAAGAGGCTCAAGTTTGGGCCCGGCAAGGGCAACATGAAGGTCTTGGCCTTGTTCGCCGACGGGCTGGACGTGTGGGATGCCCAGGAGGTAAGTGGACGACCGTAGAGTCGACTCAAACAAGCGATGCTTCGGTGTAGCGACACCTCGGTTACCTTATACATGTTGATTGAAACCTGAGACTGTGGTTTGCAAAACGGAAACTCGTGAAGTAGGAAGAAAAAGGGACAGACAATGTTGAGACGTTGCCTGTCCCTTTTCTTCCAACTTCACGAGTTTCCGTTTTTCAAGCAACAGTGTCAGGTTTCAATCATCATGTATAACTTACACAAGCTCGCCTGCACTTTCACCGTTTTTCGGTTACCTTGTTGCTGAATGCCATCGTTGCCAGTCATTCGAAGCCGCATCTGGAATTGGGGGAAACACTTATCCGTCCTCCAGAAATTTCAGTACGGTCCCGACCTTTCTGACGCTGAATGTAAGGCTCAGGAAGTCACATTTTCTAATCGTAACTGTCACCAATTGCACTCGCTCTGCACCTGGCAACAAAATGGTGGCAACCACAAGACACTCAAGGAATAAAGTTTCAATACTCTAATTGTGTGTAGGTACGTTTAGACAGTGGTAAGTTAGTTGTCGGTTTCACTGGGTGTCTGGTGTCTCCATCATAGGTGAGAAATTTAGCCAGTGTATCGCAATTCTTAGCCCGAGGTCTTTAATGTGCATCACGCACTGGTGACGCACGACCGCACACCAGCATGATGCTCATCCAGATGAAATAGGCAGGATTGAACCCAGGATCCCTCGGGTTGTGCGGCGCAAGCTTTTGCTCCACGTGCTCCTGAGCTGTGGTGCATTGTCACACTCGGTTACCGATTCCTCCTAAATACTTGAAGCGAAGCTTGTTTAGTTGTCTGTAGGCAACCTGCGCGCCTGGGACAATGGATCCTCTGGCAACACTGTACTGTACCATGCAGGTGCAGCTGTCTGTGCAGGCCCGCTGTCCACAGGATCTCCCGGGAGTTTCCGACGTCGACTGGGCAAAGTCGGACAAGCTGGTGGTGGCGACTCTGGACGGATGCGTCCGCATTGTGGACATGGAGCTCAAGGGCTGCTCTTCCCCCGTGGCCAGCCAGTTGGATACGAGCCGTTTGTATTTTGCTCTTTGTGCCTCAAACCGTCATCAATGAGAGAGTTGCCAACAGGCGGTGCTAGAGGCACTAAATCAGCTATGGGTAGAGTATCGACACTCTCATTTCCCTATTGCCTCATTCTTTCCCCTTCGCCTCCTGCATACTTTGCCACCACAAGTGGGAGTGCGGTCAGCTTAACATTTCCCAGATAATAAGTTCGTAGTGCTGGATTTTCTATGTCACCTGCGGGAGACCAGCATGGAGCACCGATTGTGCTTGAGTGCTGCGTCGGCATTTGGCTTGGGCTTGCGTTTGCGCACTGCGCCGAGGACACGAATTCCAGCCGAACTCTGACACAGCACTTGTGTGATGCTTTTCCGTTACAGCAGGAATTCTCAAACTTTGCCTATTTGTCTTGAATGGCGGCCGAAGAACTCCTCCCGTTCCTGGCATTCATGTAACAAAGGGCTTCAGAAGCTTACAGATTCTGTAAATAGTAACGTGCATACTATGGAATGTTAGCCTCATCACCATGCGTCAATGAATGGAACACGTCTTCTAATATAGTGCTTAAAGGGACACTGACAGGGTGTTTATGCTCGCCGAGGTTTTTAGTTGTACATGACATATGAGAGCCCAACTACCCAGAACACAATTTGCGACTCGAAATTCGGTTTCTTTCTGCCCGAAAACCGCCGATCAAGAACTGGCCGGTTCGAGTCTCGCTCACTTTCTTTTCCGTGGTCACGGGCCGTTTTCTAAGGTTTCGACGCGACCACCAAATTTAATCAAAGTCGTTGGTCACTGAAGGCACACACTCAATATTAAAAATAGAAAAAAATATGAAACCCATTTTTTGTGGCTTCTAAAAAGCTGCAAATACGTTGATTGAAAAAAAAAGTTCCACAGAGAACCGGAAGCATTCTGTGCGTGCGTCGTTTCGCGTATCGTGGGACTCGCGGGGACGGCGATGGCAGCGGACGACGGGCGTGGGACCTCTACTTCAGAACTGTCGTTCGCGGTACCGGCGAATTCTGTCTGCCTTTAAAAGAGAAATTTGGGACTGATCAAAAGAATTGGTATTCATCCCGTACGACACGCCCGACCACCAAGCCGATTTGCACGAAGACGTCGCCGAGCCGTCGCTTCCTTCTCGTGGCTGAAGACATCGCTCGCGCAAACGTCAAGCACGACGTGTCTACTTCGAGTTGAATATGCACGCGTACGATTTCTTTACTAGGTGCGAATGTCGCCAATGCGTGGTGCTTCCCGACTTCGACCCGGGAGTGCTTTTGCTGGAGGAAAATCGGCAGCAAACTTTCCAACTTACAGTTTACCGGCTGAATTATTACTAAGGAAAGAGATCCTCCAGTAAAGAGGTCCCCAGTAGCTCAGTGGGAAAGACGTCCGCTTCACACGCGGCAGGACCGGGTTCAATCCCCAGTGAAAGCGTCCTTTTTTTTTTTTTCAAACATTTTTTGATGTTTACATTTTTTCTTTTTACAATTATCACTGAAGAAACAAACAAAAATAACAAACAAATGTTGTGGACGAAACGTCGCTGAATTAAATGGTATGGGATTTCCTTTTTGACACCTGCGAACTCAATGTAATCACTTTCCACAAAATGCAAGGAGCATATAAATCAGGTAGCGTCCGCTTTCCGAGGTGCCCGTAAATGTTCTACAGGAATTGCAGCCAGCCATTGGTCCCGATCCCGTTGATCTTTCGGAAACTCTGTCGCACAATGCCACTTTTTTTCGGACGCAGGACATGTGAGCCAGCTCTTCACGCAACATCTTGGGTGTATTCTTTTCGGAGCCGATCATGGAAATTCACCACGGGCACTCACTACTCATCTCCAACTCCTCAATGTACAAAACAACTCATCTTGGAGTACAGAACAGCGAGCGGAACAAACATAACTGCAAAAGAATCGCGCAGCAAACAGTTCCCGCTACGCCACATGTCGTCTGCTACGCAGAGGAAAAAAAAAAAAGCGCACGGTCGGATGTAGCTACGTGACTTCCACCACTCAGTCTCTCCTCTCCACTTCTCCGACCTCCGTGCGCGGGTTTCGGTTTCGGTTTCGAGCAGTTGCGTCTTTTGGCTTTATTAAAAAAATACGCTACTCTGTTGCAAAATATTAATTGGGTAGTCCTCCGACACCATAATAAAGTGCCTGGCAAAAAATGAAAAAAAACTTTTGGGGGTGTCAGTGTCCCCTTAAACTGAGAGAACACTTAGGTGCAGGTACAGCCAAAGAAACCGGGAGTTTAGGGAACCCCTGAGGGTTCTTGGGGCAATCTCAGTGTTCCTAGGAAAGTGCCAGGGCCCTGAAATATGATACATTGTGTGCTAAAAGATTGATTCGACCGACTATTTCAGGGGTGCCCTTTGTTCCCCACCTGCTGCCCCCCAAGGCCACCCTGAGGCTCAAGTCCCAGCTGCAGCACCTGTCCCCGGCTGGTCTGGCGGAGCTGGTCACGCCGGAGAGGGCGCCAGGCGAGACCGCCCTCGTCGACAAGCTGCTGCAGGCCTGGGCCGCCCAGCGGGCTCCCTCCGACAGCCTGCCCACCGGGGTAGCCGAAGCGAAGCCTCAGTGTTGCCAGGTGGGCGGTCGACTGCTCGCGAGGCGTTTGGTAGAAGTGCTCAGATATTCTAAGCTTCGAATCGAAGCTTTGCTATTCGATTCTTTCAATACGTGTTTTTCTTTTTGTTGTTCAAAGTATTTAAGCTTATCAAACATTGCAAAGTTACAAAGAAATGTCTTTAAATTTCCCGACTTCTCGTGTCAAGCTTCACTGCTTTGCACCAGTGCTCTGTTGGCAGCTTCCGCTGCTTTGCACCAGTGCTCATGATGTCAAGCTTCACTGCTTCACACCAGCACTTTGGTGTCAAGCTCACTGCTTTGCACTAGTGCTCTGGTGTCAGTTTCACTGCTTCACGCAAAGATCTGCACGCATCAGCTTCACTGCTTTGCTCAAGCATTTACGCATCAAGCTTCACTGCTTCGCACAAGCATATACGCATTGAGTTCACTGCTTCGCACGAGTGTTTACGCACAAGCTTCAGCTGCATTACACAAGTGCGCCCACATCAAGCTTCACTGCTTTGCATCGACATGCTAGGAGAAACAACTGACATATTGGTTGGCTCGATGGTCTGAAATTTTACTCACTTTTGTGGGATCGCCTTTTCTGGTTGATTATAGTGTGTAGCCTTAATTTCAGAGGACAGTTCTTAGAAAGAAAACATCAATTTTAATCAATAGAGTGATGTAACTTTTTTTAATCAGTCATTCTTTGGACACTAACGCACTTTTCGTCTATGTATCTATCTATCTATCTATCTATCTATCTATCTATCTAGCTATCTAACCTCTTACGCCGCGGGTCGATAAATAAATAAAAAAGACCGGCGCCGGCTGGGATTCGAACCGTTGACCCTTTGATCAGCAGGCAGACGCGCTAACCACAGAGCTATGAAGGCAGTCATTCAACGCACTCTAAACGCTTGTTTATATCTTTACCATGGCGCGCAGCGTTCAGCGCGTCCATGCACGAGGGCTCATTCCGTTCTCTCGTGAGGCTTAGCACGGCCGCTAGCTCACCCTCTCCCGCGCTCGGGGAGAGGGTGATGTAGCGGCCGTGCTCACCCTCACGAGGCGGAATGAGCCCTCGTGCATGGAAACACGCGCGCTGTGCACTCGTGTAGCTTTGTGACAAATTGACTGCTGGTCAAAGGCGCGTGCCTATGGTACAACGCAATATAAAGACAACCGTTTCAGAAATTACCGTTTGAGGTTTGAGACTAGCTGAGACGCCAGAAAGTCTGGTCGGTACCATTTGAGTGTTTGTGCGTATGGCGCGTGCTTTGCTCGCCTTCCTAAGTGACACAAACGCACGTGCTGGGCTGCGGAGATCGTGCGCAGGGCTGTGAAAGTGTCAACAAATTTAGAATCGCCTCAAGAGTGGGCTGGCGTATCTAGAGTGTGCCGGCCACCTGACAACGCGCATAACTCCGCACCGTTTGATGCTATTCGCATTAACGTAGATAATCATTCCCAAAGGATGGGTTCTGCTGATTTTTACTACATTACAATATGTCTTCAGCTCGGTTTACCAGGGCTTTTCGTTTAAACATAAGTATGTGAAATGGTTATAATGTAACAAAACTGTTATTTGTATGTTTTCTAAAGACTTCGAGCCGTAATTTATAGAAGTATCCGTTCCAAATTCACATTAGACGTAAAATACTGCAAAAAACCTATTATTTGCAACGACCTATTTTTCAAATTTTGCGACTCGAAAAATATAGAAAAATTTGTCTGGCGAATTTATCATTCCGCAGTAACAAATACACAAAATATCACTCCAAGACTCAAACAAATTTTGTACCACGTAAAAATATTCCCGAAATTCACACTTTGCAAAATTACGCAAAATATTCAGCCTATCAAAAAACGAAGTCGTCTTCGGTATTCACATCATAAAGTATTCCGATTCTATTTGCAGTCACATCTCGATACTTCCCCGCGCAATTTGTAGTCGAAATAGACACATTTGCACACCTCTACCGTTTGGTTCCGTCCAGTTGGTTCGGAGACGAGGAGGCCCTGCGCTTCTGGAGCGTGGCGCTCCACTACCTGGCTTCGTCGGCCAGAGAGGGCCTCTCCCGATCTCCCCGCGGTTGAGGCAACCCTGGGCCCCTGCTACGACCTGTGGTGCCCGAACCCCTTCTACAAGGTGAGCGAGCTGGCAAAAGTCCTAGACATGGAGATAGGCAGCTTCTGGAGACAACATGAGGCCACCGGAGGTGAAGCTAAAAGTGTGGAGGGACACGCCCCCAAGAACGACCAATGCCAAGAGACGCTGTTCGACAAAAATGGGGAGGCAAAAAGGAGGAAAGGAGAGACAAGTCAGCTTTCCTTTTGTCCAATAGCATCTCTTAGTTTTGGTCGTCGTCGGGGGCGTGTCCCTCCATCGTTCTCGAGGCTGCAGCCACTCGCCTTCGTGGGCCTCGTGGCGCTCGTGCTCGGAGCAGCTGCCCGAGCTGTGGTCTCGGGTCGGCAGGATAGCCCGAATGTGGTCGGTAGTTTTGGCTCGGTAGTACGGGTTTTGGGCTAGGCCAATTCCAGACGGGCGGCAAACCCCACGTTGCGGCACTCAACGTGGTATCCTACGTCGCTGCTTGCGGTATCCTAGGTCGCACGTGGTATCTCGTCGACGAAAGTGGGCGTGCCGCACGCGTACGTTAGTTGTTTGTTGCGTAGTTAGCCCCATAGAGTTCAGCCCATTTACTCACATGATCACGGCGGGTTAGCCCCATTCGGTGTGCTTTTCACCGAGCACCTGTACACTGCGGGGAAGCAATACCCGCGCAGCCCACGGCCTCTGCAAGTATTGCTTCCCTGCAGTGCACAGGTGCTCTGTGAGAAGCACACTCAACGGGCCTAACTCCTCGCTACCAATACTCGCAAAGTATAGATATTTCAGTTCATCTCGAGCGAACATCAAATAGCGCATTATTTGAAGATATTCGCGTAACACTACTGAGCACTGTTGGTGTCCTCGACAGACGCTACAGGATACCGTACTTTGGGTACATTTCGTGGCTTTAGCGATCAGGGGGCATCTGAAAGTCGTGGAACCGAGCTCCATCTGTTCCCACACAGGCATTGCAGTTGGAGCGATTGCTGCTGCACGAGAGCAGGCGGACGACGCACAGCCACACGAGGCGCTGCGCGTGCCGTCTGCTCCTGCTGGGCCAGTCCGACCGGGCCGTGCAGCTGCTCCTGGAAACAGACACGTGCAGCGAGCACTTCCACAGCGACTCGCTCCGGTGAAGATCTCCTTGCTTCTGGGAACAAGGGGCAGCTTTCCAGAGGTGAAGTGCGACCACTTGGGGACACGAGAAGCACCACCTAGATGCTGACAAGGCCTGATTATTCTCCTGCATGACGTCACGCTAAAGGCCTGTTCACACAGTACCGTCTGCTTACGTTGTGTTATGTTACGGGGAACTTACGTCTGCTTATAGGCACGAGTATGTAGCGTCGTAACCAGTTCAAGGAGTAGCTTGCATGAGGGCGTGGATGCACACCACGCCAAACCTACATCCTTTGTAGGGTGTCCCAAGCAGACCATCCGCTGTAAATCCAGCCAGAAAAATTGCTGCTGGCACATAGAAAGCTCGAACTTTCACTGTATGTGCACTGTGGGTAAGTTTCATTGATTAAAGTTCTAAGGTGCAGCTTTCTTCCTGTAAAAATTAAGAGCAAAAAACCTGCCGAAGTCAAGGTTAGGTGTGTTTGCAGACGACGGAGTTAGCGACATTATTTACTTGTGGCACCATCTTCCAATATGCACAGTGAGCAGACAATAGAGTGCATCATCTGCTCGCTGTGCCTACAGGAGATGGTGCCACTAGTAAATAGCGCCGCTAACTTTGTCGTCCTGCGAACAGCGCCCAACTTTGACTTTGTCAAGCTTTTAATGTGAAACGTTCTTTAAGCTCGTCAGGAGGCTTGCCAGATTTAGTGAATCCCAAAAAATCGACCACGGAGCTCTACGCTGATTGACTGGATTGACTGGTGGAAAGGTCATGCAATCAATTAACTGACTGCGATGAGTATCGGAGGTTCTGGAAAACCGCCAGGCTTTAAAACCGGATTGGCGCCACTATTTTCATTCCAGGAACTGCTATCAGGTTTATATGCCATGTTCTAAGTTATCTGATGAAGAGCACCATGAGTGTAGGCGCTGAGCTTGATAATGTTCCGTAGTGACATCGGAACGTTTCATATGTTATGCGATTGCCCAGCAGTTTGCTACACATTTTTTGCTTTCCAGGAAGAGAACTGTTCCTTGAATTTTCACATGGTAAAACTGACCTGCTCAGAACTTTCTGCCCGATTTTTCCGGTTTGTTTTATAGCAGAAAGTCCTCTTGGGACACCCCTTTAGATAAACAGGCAGTGGTGCTGCATTTTTATGTCACCTACCAAAGGGCAGTCTGGGGCACAGATTAGACACCAGCACTGCACCAGCATTCAGCTGGAACCGAATGCTGACTCGGCACTCATGCTCAATCCATGCCTCGCTCTCGGCCTCCGACAGGTGACGTGGAAAGTCAAGCATCACAGCCTTGTTTTCTAGGGGATGTTGGATCGAACCCCCTGAAAAAGGACGAGACGCGAGAGTGGTGCGTCTTTCTTCCTGCAGGGCGTGCCTGATTGCATCGCTCAAGACGGAGACCAAGGCCCAGTCGGTGGTGAAGCTGGTGGCGACAAACCTCATCGCCAGCGGCCGCACGGTGGGACGGCGTGCAGCTGCTGTGCCTCATCGGCAAGGGCCTCGATGCCTGCCGCTACCTCCAGGCTGCGGGGACAGTGGGGCGACTCAGTCTGGCTGGCCAAGGTGGGTCTTTGCCTATTGTAATTAGTCGGCTAGTCTGCCGATTGGTATGGTTCTGCTAATCACAGCTAGACGGCCGAGGTTGGCCTTTGCCAGATCGCAGCGGGTCTGCTTATCACAGCTGGCTGGCCAAGACGGGTCTCTGTGATCACGATTAGCTGGTTAGTCGGCCAATTTAAATTGTTTTTCTGATCACAACTAGATGGCCAAGGTTGGCCTCTGCTGATTGCACTCAGTCTGCCGATCACAACTGGCCAAAGTGACTCTCCCGATTGCAATTAATCGACTAGTCTGCCAGTTTGGATTGTTCTGCTGATTACAACTATATGGTTAATGTTGGGCTTTGTCAATCGTAATGGGTCTGCCGATTACGACTGGCTGGCTGGGGAGTGGATCTCTGCTGATCTCGATTGATTGTTTAGTTTCCCTATCGTGACTGGTCGGACTACGCCCATTTCTAAAATCTTTAGACTACTTAATTTTAGTGAATTTGGTGACTCGAATCTTATTATTGCAAAAAACAGATCCCACGAGTATGTTTCGCTTTGGTAACAAATTTATGGCATATACCACCTCAATTCGCGAAATTTTGCGCTGGCGAAATATTTTCTAAGACCAAACTCATTAAGTATCAAACCTGCAAAAATGAAGTCGTTTGCAGTATGTTACTGCCTACAAAAAGGGGTGTGCATTTCACAGGGTGGTCAGTTTTAATATGCTATGAACCCAATGCAGTAAGCCTTCTTGGAAAGCAAAGTTGACAATTTGTATTACTGAGACATTTTCATTTTTACAAGTTTCTGACAGTTGGAAAACCAGGCCTTCCTACTATCTTATTGTTTTACAGCGAAGCTGTATATGACTCGTGGGCTCAGATTCTTTTGTGTCCGTCGACAGAGCAGTCAACAAAAAACTATCGCGCGCCTTTTCAGCATTTGCACTCACCTTATCATTTATCATGTGGTTTTGACACTTGTTTCAATAAGAAAACCACAAAACAAGTGTCAAAACCGCATGATGGATGATAAGGTGGGCGCAAACAATGCAAAGACGTGAGCGCTCCCTGCATATGTTTCTTGGGAAAGATCGCGATTGCATAAGCTGCCGCGGCAACGGCAGCGTACAAAGTCTTTCATATATAAAAGAGTTTTGGTACAGTGCATTTACTTTTCCTTCGTCAATCATTTGGTATACCGTATTTACTCGCACAATGAACGCTTTTCTCGCGTAATAAACGCACCCCAACTCGGACGTCAAAATTTTGACCCCTCCCTCCACGCGCGCAAAATGAACGCACTTTTCTATCCTGGTGCAGCGAGGTCGCGAATGCATGTGCAGCGTGAGTGAACAAAACGCCTTGTGAGAGGCGTTAAAAAAATAAAAAAAGATCCAACGGAAGCAAAAAAGAAAAAACATAAAAAGGAGACTTTTTTTTTTTGCTAGCGCAGTTTGGATTTTGGGTTGCGCGTCGCGCGCAAGGAGTTAAGAAAGAGAAGCGGAGAAGCTTTCGCCTAAGCAAAGCGAAACAAAACAGCTTGCGAAAGGCGGCAAAAAAAAATAAATCCACGGAACCAAGAAAAAAAAAAAAAAAAGGAGCTTTTTTTTCTTTTTTTTCTTTATTGCACAGCGCAGGTTGGTCGCGAGTTGCGCGCGTCGCGTAAGAAGATAGGAAAGAGAAGCGGTGAAGCCCTGGCCTAAGCAAAGCGAAACAGCTTGCGAAAAGACGGCAAAAAAAAAAAAATCCACGGAATTAAGAGAAAAGAGCATAAGAGAAGCTCTTTTCTTTTTTTACACGACGCAGTTTTGTTCAGGGTCACGCGCTGCGCTAAGGAGATAGAAAGAAAAGCAGAGAAGCCCTCGCCCAAGCAAAGCGCACATAATGAAGGCATCCTGCCCTCGCCTCCTCCTCGCACTTTGGAAAGAGAAGCGAAAGCCCTCGAAATGAACGCACTTTTCTACCCTGGTGCAGCGAGGTCAGCGAAACCATGGGCAGCGTGGGCAAACAACACAGCTTGAGAAAGGCGGGGGGGGGGGGGGGGGGAGGAGGGAGGGACAAACAAACACAGAAGCAAGAAGAAAAAAAAACAACATGGAGAGGGGCATTTTTTTTTTGGGGGGGGGGGGAGGCATCGCAGTTTGGCTTTGGAGTCTCCGCCCCGCGCGCAAAGAGATAAGAAGTTATGTCGATTTTTGCGGGATAAAAGGTCCGTTCATTATGTGAGTAAATACGGACGCAAAAACTTTACCTCACGTAATGAACGCACCCCCCAACTTTGCCTCGATTTTTCGGGGAAAAAAGTGCGTTCATTATGCGAGTAAATACGGTGAGTCCCTTGCTGTTTACAAACATGAACTGCCGCTTGTGTCCCCAAGCGACTATTGGTCACACCGTCTTTGCAAGCCTATTGAGCTTGCTTTATCACCAGTGCTAGAAACCATAAATGCTACACGGGCAACAAAGTGTTAGATTTAACGAGGGCCTTCGGCTGCACAATATTATATCTTGGAGAAGGCAAGTTGGTTTGCAAGAATACTCTAAACATTTTAACAGATCTCGCACTCCTTCGTTCTTTTGCCGTTCACCTGGAGGATTGGTGGTTAAATGTTTCATCTACATTTCAAGCAGCAGTGTTAAAGTGGCCTTTGTTCATTCTCATTATAAACCAGAAGTTCTCTGGGACGTCAAAGACTGGAGCACCACCTGGTGGTGTTTGCCATAAAAAGGGTCTATAGTGCAGCGAGTGGGCAATCGTTGCAGGTGATACCAGAGCCGTCGTCGGCGTAACCGCCCTGCTAAACTTGGCGGGAAATTGAATTGGTGTTGATGTCACGTGGCGTCAATTTTCCCGCTAAATCTAGCTGAGAAACTGAATTCGTTCATGGGCGATGTGACACAGAAGTCATGTGACGTCATTTTCCCCGTTAAATATAGGGGGAAAAATTACGTCACATGACTTTGTGTCACGTCACCCATGAACGAATTCAGTGGGAAGGAAGGAGGGAGGAGGAAAGAGCAGGAGGGGAGGAGGAAATATGAGGAGGATTGGAGGAGGAGAGGAGAGAGCATACCCTTCCCTCTGTACCCTCCCCTCCTCCTCCTCAGAAGCTGCACTCTTAGTTTCATGTTATATCAATAAATATGACTGTAACTGTAGATATCTTTCGATTGTAACAAAATATACCCCCTCCCCCCCTAAAAATATTTTTTTTTATTTAGATATTTATGAATTGATAAACTTAAAGCTACATACCCATCGACCTCCTAGCTGCATCTTCGTTGAAAACTATACCGCACCTTGTGAAGTAAACTCATTTCTATGGCGCAATCGTGGTTTGAACTGAAGTGCGTTCAGCCTTCTCTAAGCTCCACGGTAGGGGCAATCTCAGCTCTCGTTGCGCTGCGAAAGCTAGGAACGCCACAGTGCTGTTTGGGTTGAAACATTGTTTGCTTGCACCATTTGCTGACATGTGATGGGCACCGTCCTCGGCGTCCAAGCTGACCACACTGTTGCCCCCACAGTGCACCCTCGGAGAAACAGAGTGCGGTGAAGTGAGTACGCAGGTGGGCCGACTACCTTTTGCAGCAGCACCAGAAGGTGAGGAATGGTTCAAGGGGCGATGCAGCTACGTTCACTTGGAAGGTTTTCACCTTGCACAAGCTTACCGGCACTAGTGGTACCCAACTATACTCGCACTCAATGCCACCTACCAAGTAACTTCTTTGTTGCGTTGTAATTTCAGCAACAAAAAAGCAAGCGTTTACCTTCAATTTCTTTAATGCAAAAGTTGATGGCGTAGTTCAGAGGTTGCAGTGTTGCCATAATTCCCCGAGCTATGATATTTGAATGTGGCTTGTATATTAGACTCGAACATTGCGTGAGCACTCGATTTGGGCCCGTGACACTGATCAATGGCTTGACAAGCCTTTGGGTAGTGGCTCAAACCAGTTGCTTCAATGACAACAATAGCTGAACCCTGACAACTCAGCGTGTGTCCTGCGCTTTGCGCAGGCGTATATCGGCTCCAAGTCACATATCCGCTTGTTCTGGCTGCAAGCTAAGAAATTAACTATTTTTGTTTGTGCTTTACAGCGGGGCTGTTAAGGGCTAGTTTCCCCATTTTCGTGTCTGTGGACAAATAAATTTTGACACAACCCTCTGGACAACTACCGCCATCCATGAGCGACGGTGGCAACCAGACAACTGGCTTGCCAGTTGTCTGGTTGCCGTTGTCGCTTATAGATGGCAGCACATAGTGCAGCTCTGCTGCTCTTCCTTTTTACCAAAATGAAAAGGCTGAAATATTTTTTTTTGTCTTTGCAATTGCCTGAGGAGAAAAATTAATGCATGTGTTATAGGTTATAAACATCCGTGATTCATTCTAAGTGATATTTGCACAAAGTATGCCCCTTTTACAGCCAGTCAGAAGTGACTTACTAGTGTCTGTAGTAAAAGAGGAGAGTTAGAGGGCGGGGGGGAGGGGGGGGGGGGGGCAGGAAATAAATGCTCTGCATTACATAAACATAAACATACACATTTTTCAAAAGTTCTTGATTGACAACACCAGTGCTTTTCTTCCCCATCTTTTAACAGCGGGGAAGAAATGTTGCTGACCAAAACACGTTGAAATCAGTAATATAGAAGAGTCTCCCGCACTTGCATTTATGTGAACAAAATGTATTAGCAGATGCAACTACAGTATCTTTCGCAGTGTTTCTTTTTATAGCATTATGTCCGTGACAAGTGCAACATCCTCTCGGTTTTCTTCCATTCACTTAGTACTGATTTTGCAACCACTATGCATGTTCCCACGAAATCCCGACATGAGGCTGCGTTAGACCAAAAATACGAGACAGCAGAAATGACCCTCTAAAACGGGACTGTCCCGGCCAAAATGGGACGTCTGGTAACCCTATCTTCAGAGTACCACATTCCTTTTCTCTTTGCCGCTAGTCTTTTTGTTTCCACTTTCTTGTGGTTGGCGACGCAGTTACCATGTTTTGTCCTGGGAATTCTGACCTACTCTGAATTAGCCAGCCCCTAGGTCGCGCTAGTACGTCATCGCACTGAAAGCATTTCTCATGAAGATCGGCGTCTCTGGATCTGTCATGCTATTACCTACTCAACTCTGCTTACCTTCACTACCCAGGCGAAAATCAGTCCACTTCCAGCTGGATTATGGAACTGGAAATGAGGCAGTCCAGCTGGATTCCAGCTGGTTCCATCTGGACTGCCTCATTTCTAGTTCCATAATCCAACTGGAAGTGGACTGATTTTTGCCTAGTACCTACTCAACTTTGCTTAACTTTGCTCACTAATCTCAAAAAAGTCATCTTTAATTCCTTTTTCTTGCCTCAAACATGGCCTAAATAATGCCCCCCCCCGCCTCCCAAATTTAGTGCCATGAGTGGCCGCATCTAGTGGAGGCAGTGCGAACCTGTGTGCCTACTTGCCTGGCTCTTTCT
This sequence comes from Ixodes ricinus, assembly GCA_037355805.1. Taxonomy (NCBI): domain Eukaryota; kingdom Metazoa; phylum Arthropoda; class Arachnida; order Ixodida; family Ixodidae; genus Ixodes; species Ixodes ricinus. The sequence continues at coordinate 132,499 of JAZHYW010007003.1, forward strand.
AGTTTGTGAAAGCAAAACTTTGTTTAAAAACTAAAGAAAGGCAGTTTATTTGTAAGTTCTTTTGTTAGAGATCAGTGAAGAGTGATCCGCTCCTGGATACAGTGATCAATTTCAGGCCTAACGAAATGTCAGTGTACAAGAAACTGTTTTTAAAACAAAACAACCTCTAACTGCGATTTTGAATTGGCTCGCTCAGAACAGAGTGGACAAAAACAAACTCTGCTGACAAGTGGCCTCAAGATGGCAGTACACTGCCCAAAAGAGAGCTTTGGTACTCCAGGAATCTTATCGAAGTCTGAAAGGGAACCAATAAACGGCTGCTGCTCCTGTGTGGTACTACTCCCACTGTCGACTTTCTAATTTTCTCGAAGTTGGTGGTATGGGCGACGATAAGTTTTGGTAGCTCCCTCTTACGGCTCCCATCTGTAATGTCACGACCAGGATAATCGACTGCCAGCAGCAATTTAGATTGTGTGCGTAAAAACCATGATGGAAACTTGCAGTCATCAAGTCCTTAAACCAACACCGTCAGAGTCGACAGTCTGACACAGTCATGAGACACGTTACCACTAAAAAGTAACAGTGTTACAGTTACAGTCACCTAGGGGAAAAAGTAACTCTGTTACAGTTACAGTTACCGGTTTCAAAAGTAAAGTGTTTTAGTTACAGTTACTGCAAAAACAGTAACGCCGTTACTTTCTCGTTACAGTACAAAAATTAGACTCAAAGAATCACAAACCAAAACAATAATATTTTATTTGTTACACCATAGTGAGAAGAAAGGTACACTGAGAGATTAGAAACATTTAAACCCGAAGGGTTTTTCTTTTGCGTCATTCGCTGTTTCAGCATTTTGATGTGCATAATTTATTTGGAATAATTGTTATAAATTAGGATCAACCGGAATTTCAATTTCAAAATTGCCATCGGCCCGCTTCAGTGAACGTTTTGGTTTATTTTTCACTCCGAAATGAATGAGGACAGAGATGGTCACATAATTACCTTATGGGATATACTTGAAAGCAGACCTAAACATAGCAGGTCAAACAGCTTCCAAAGAATAAAGGGGGACAGGGAGACAATTAGCCTCTGGTGCTTCTACGAGTGTATGACGACCACCGCGCGTCCTATGTCCGAAACGCCAACTGTGGAAGTCGTGTTCACTCGAGCGGCTACAATATGGGGACGGTTTTATTGAAAACTAATAGGAATGAGGAAACGGCGAACGGCTGGGTGTAAAAACGACAGCACAGACAAATCCCAGACAAAAGCCCAGACGGAATACTCGGAGGCATCGCACGACCACCGACACCCGTAGATGGTCCCCACGAGAGAAGAGTGAGCCAAAGTCGGTGAAACGGACATTGTTTGCCTCCCCTACCACCGCGGGCGCCGCTTCCTTCATCTCCCGGTTTCGTGCTGACTGGTCCGTCATGCATTCTCGGTCGTGGGCCAAAACCAGGCATTTTTGTTTGTTTGTTTAATGCGTGGCCACGCTTCTTCTTCTTCTTTTTTTTTTCTTTTTTGTCAGCAAGGAGTTTGGAGAAAAATACCTCAAGATGGCAATTTCTCCATGTCTCGCGGCAGTGGGTTCTAATTTATATAGTAAAACAAAAAGTAACTGTAACTTGGCGTAAACAGTTCCAGTTACCTAACAAAAAAGTAACCGTGCTACAGTTACAAGTTACCAGTAATAAAGAGTAATGCGTTACAGGCAAAAGTTACCAGAAAAAGTAACTAGTTACCGTGTAACACGTTACTAGTAACTAGTTACTGCCCAAGACTAGTCTGACATTCTTCTTATTTCTAAAAATGAAAGTAGAATTTATTGTACTCACAACATCATAGTGAGCATTTGGCCGATCGTGGAAGGCCGACTACAGCGAGGCTTTTGGTAGCGCACGTCACCGTTAGCAACTCTACGAGCTACGTCTTAAGGAGCGTGGTCCTTTCAGGGCAAAGCCCTGCTGACCCTGCTGAGCATCGGCCAGTTTACTCGCTGCATCGAAGTGCTGCACGCCTCCCGGATGGTGGAGCGGGCAGCGCTGCTGCTGGATGCATGCATCGAGTGGGGGCTGCTGCCCTCTGGTGACCTGGGGCCCCAGCAGGCTCTCGCCACGAGCGTCTGGCTCGACTACGCCCGCTACCTCCACTCGGTGGGCAACCGGACGGCCAGCCTCCACTACTGCCAGCTGGCGGGCGACGCAGCCAGCGACCTCTGCAGGGAGCTCGAGATGCTCCTCGACGAAGAGGCGACTCAGCTCGACGTGTCTCCGCAAACGGACAGTTCATAAAGTAACATCTGTCAGCGAGGCAGGGAGAAAACCGGTCTTGTTGGCAGTACACACGGAGTTGTTTTTAGAAACTCCTTTGTACGGTTTAATAGTAAATTATATTCACTTCTGTTTGTCTGGTGCATTCTGTTTACTGCTATCATCCCAAGCAGACTGTGGCCGATGGCCAGTGATTGGCCGATTGTCGTGGATTAATGGGTTAGGCCTCCTGGGAGGGGTGGAAGGCGTTCGGCTGGTGGGGGGAGGAGAGGGAGAGGGAGGGGAGGGGGGGAGGCGAGGGGAGGATGAAGAGAAGGGGAGGGGAGGGAGGGGGAAAGTGTGCTGAAATATGACGCTGCGGCCGAAACGTTGCCGAGATCTAGTTTGTTGACCCAATATTTGCTATGTCACCGAAAACTAAACTGTTGGCTAATGTACAGGGTGTCACAAAAGAAAATTTACAGGGTTTTTATTTCCGCAAATATAAACTAGGCATCGCCGAACGCTCATTCTCCGCCCAAAGATAGTGCTAGAGGTCACAACCAGATGCCAAAGTTTCAGCCCGATCCGATAACTTAATCAAAAGTTATAAGTGATTTTCTGAAAATTTCAATGGGAAAATGGAGCCCATTTTCGCCCGTTTTCGGTTTCTGGTGCCATAGAGCCCCATGTATTCGGAAACTCTGTCGGCCGCCATTTTCCCATTGACATTTTGGTTGTTGCTTGGTTCATGAACAAACGTCATCTGTCTGATCCCTTTGACCAAGTTAACTGCCAAAGATGCTTTAGCCATGCTTGAATCATGAACAGACAATTTCATTGGCAAATGCACGAAACAAAAAAATATATTGCTAAATGATCATGTGATTTCCAATTTTAAAAGATCTAAAATAAAATCTGGATAAAAACTTTGATAATTTGGACCTGTTTGCATAAAACTTCTGCTTTTCACCCGTAGTTCTTATTTCCCCTATATGGAAAAGTCAATAGGAATGGCTGTTAAAAAATGATGCCAAAATTGCTGCTGTTGCTATGCTGATTCTCGAGGAAATGCTTTAGCATTTAGCAGGCACGTAGCCAGGATTTTAATACGGGGGGGGGGGGGGGGGGAGGAGGAGGAGGAGGAGAGGAAGGAAGAGGAAGGGGGAGGGAGGGAGGGAGGGGAGGGAGGGGGCACCTATGACAAAATGCTGTAGGGGGAGGGGGAAGAGGAGTTCCCAGCAAAATGGAAGATTTCAAAAAGGAGGGGGGGCGGGGGGGCCATGCTCCCCCTTGGATACATGCCTGGCATTTAGTGCTGGGGTTCCAACTCGACAAAGGATGGGAATTATAACATCGCAACGGTCCGCATACTGTTGTCTTCGGAGAGCCAGTCTGTTCTCTCGGGCGTCGGTGGTTTCAGATGTAGCCACCACAGCTTTCCTCGATCGCTGCCTACGGTCCGCATACTGTTTTCTTCAGCCAACCTGTCCTCCCGTGTGTCAGTGGTTTCGCACAAACGGCGGCGGGGCTGAGGCTCGGGCTTACATTACCGCGTATGTTGTGCCACCGCCATGGCCGCTCTGTTACCTGCTTCCACAGCGCGTCATTGGAAGCATGCCAGAAGATTTTTTGTCTCTTGTAAAGTGGACGCAACAAGCGAACGAAAGGAGCGAAGAGCACAGCAGGAACCGTGCCGCGGCCTCATGAAACCAATCTACTCCAGTCCAAACCACGACCGTCCAAACAAAGGACGGCTGCAAGCACCAAAACAATAAAAGCTAATGCATTAAAAAAAAACGAAATTGACGCTGCAAGAAATGTTATTATTGCAGCTCTTTGATGTTACTGAGAGCAGCGTTGCGACGCTCCTGAGACATACCGTTTATTGCTACATAATTCTTGGAGCTGTTCTGTTTCTAAACTGGCTGATCGCAAATGCGCACACATTCCAGAAATAATTAAATGTTAGGTATTCTTATTACTATTGGGTGTTTCTACGTCAGATTGTACAGGTCCGGGTCATATTCTGTACATTTATGTAAAACATATATGCAAAAGTAGTGTTCTTGGGAGGAGAATTCAGCTATAAGTGAATGTTGTAGCTAATTTTCTTTTGAGATATAAAATTTAAAGGTGTGGAGTTTGCCAAGGTTTCGACTATGTTATACTTTGTTTAGCCGTCAACTCCACACCGAAGCATGCATGTAGTATTACTTGAATACAAATTACTAGTAATACAAATGAATTTGATATTTGATACCAAATCTCAAAAAGTACTATAAAAGATTTCTATGCAAAAAAAAGCTGCAAAACACGTCAAGTAAACACATTTTAGAAACAGATTTACAAATTATTTACCAACAATCTACCTCATATAAAATGGTGCAAAATATAGCATCTTTAAATGCATTTCACAATGATGTTACGGTTGAAACATTTCCCAGAGATCTATTTGGTTGACCCAATATTTGATATGTCACCAAAAACTACTTTTAACTATAGTCTCGTTGCAACTCAAGAAGGTAGGGTGAGGGAAAGGAAGGCCGGGGAGGAGGAAGCAGACAAAATGCTAAAGGGAGGAGGAGGTTTCCCCTCTTCTCCAGCGTTCCGTCTGCTTCCCCCTCCTTGGCCTTCCTTTCCCTCGCTCTACCTTCTTGAGTTGCAACAAACTATAGTGTATATCAATTTTTTCATTAAACAAAATTCACCTTACAATATTTCTTTTTGGGGGGGGGGTCGCGCAGTTGTGCGGGACCCGGAAGTGACACCGCCTCTGACTTCAACGGTTACGTATTTCGTGATCCTGGGAGATGGGTCGAAAGTTGAGCCTGAATTCCGCAGTAGCCACTCGGGGGAGGGTGGTCCGCCCTCCTCGCCAACCTTTCGCGGAAGCGAGGGGGGTACAAAAGGACAAACCGAAGCGATTCTGTATTTAAGGGGAAAACAATTTAAATTGTCTTCATTTGGCCTCAGGATCACGAATATCGAGTATATTTTTCAATTTGGTGCACGTGAGCTGCAGAAAATCATCTTCAAAATACATAGTTGTCACGTGAAGTCCTCTACTCCCGCCCGCCAGCTGCCATTGCCAGGTACTGAGAAGCAGACGTGGCCGCCGCCGCAGCCGCATGTGCGTTGCTCAACCGCGACTTCACTACTGAATCCGTATCGCCCGTACAGCGCAATGGCGAAAGCCATTCGCCATAAGTTCTGCTCTTCCTATTTTGAAGAGCTTGTGGGCCCCACACGTGCTCGGTATGAGTCTAAAGTGAAGATATGCGACGGCGTCGGTCCATACAGCCACAGCATCCTACCTGGTTATGTCGACGAACTAGCTGTTGCTGCAACAGATGAAGGCCTTCAAGGCCCTGGATGCCCATAACTATTTCACCAGTGGATGGGTGAAGAGCCTGACAGCGATGCGTCTCCCATTGAAGCCTATCGTCGTGCTGAGCGAGGCGAGTTGATGGGCAATAAAACAAGCGTATTTATGAGCCGAAGAGCCAAAATTTTGCCTGCTAAGGAAGGGATGTGCCCGTACTTGCTGCATTAGGATTTGCAGCATCATTAGCTGGGTAAACTCGACGCCGCCGCACACAATACCATCGACACAAGTATGCTACATACACTACACAATTACAGAAACTCTGCGAGAAAGGTAAAAGCAAATCCCTGCAGCGTGACGCTACCAGACACCAAACACTGCCTCGACCGCTATGGCAATGCCCACAGGGTGCGAACAGAACCATTCAGCAATCCACGTACAGTTGAGCAACATATTTCTTACCGGTAATGAAGTGACAACATGCAGACACAGATGTCTTGGTTCTTAAAGGGGCGATGCAACGATTTTATCTTGGAAAGATTTTGCAGTTTTAAATTTTTACATTGTTTATCTTACCACAAGGAATGGAGAAACCGCCTCATTCTTTTAAAATATCGCGATTCCGTTGCGTAAAAACAAAAAAAAGAACGGGAATATTTTACGATTCGCTGTTGCGCAGTGGCGGCCAGCGGGAACTAAGGCGTGACGCACAATGGGTATAATGTAATAGGCTGGCAAGATGTGCCATTATGGCCTCAATCTAATGCCATATTTGATAAATATTGTTGTTTCAACATGAGTAAATGCGTCAAAACCCTCATGTCATCGACAAAGTTGTACTGTATTCAGTTTTAGTGTGCCATCAGCCCGAGGTGGAAGAAACTATTCCTCCCTTGAGCCTCGCCTCGTTGTTCTACTACGTCAGGCAAACTTCCTCACAAAAAGGCAAGCTCTTTGCTCTTGCCCCCCCTGTCCCCTTCTCCACATCGCTCAGACCAACCTTCAAGATCGCCATGTGAATCATTAGCAGGAGCCGCACGCGCTGGAGGTTCTGAAAGGGAACCCAAGCGGTCCTTGCCCATCCCCATTGCACGTCACTGCGCACGTGACTCTGAAGACGGTGTACGAGTTGAGGGTGGTTTGGAGGCACCCAAAACGTCAACCGTTTGAGATTTTTAGTGTGCAGCTCTTTAACGCCCCTTTCCAGCTTGAGCGGCTTCGTCGCTCAAGCTGGAGATTCTTGTGCTTTCCCTGCAGCACAAAATTAGCAAGGAAATTGAGCGTCGCTGCTCAACTTTTTTTGCTAAATTTAGCGGAAAAATTCCTCCCATAAATTTAGCGGAAAAAATTCCCCGCTAACTTTAGCGGAAAAAAATCCCCGTTAAATTTAGCAGACCCTGCTAAATTTATCGGGATCCCCGCTAACTTTAGCGGAAAAAATTCCCCGCAAGATTTAGTGGAAAAAATTCCCCGCTCAATTTAGCGGAAAAAGTTCTCCGCTAAATTTAGCGGACCCTGCTAAATTTATTGGAAAGATTTCCCCGCTAACTTTAGCGGAAAAATTCCCCGCTAGATTTAGTGGAAAAAATTCCCCGCAAAATTTAGTGGAAAAATTTCCCGCTAAATCTAGCGAAAAAATTTCCCGCTAAATTTAGCAAAAAAAAATTCCAAAAAAATATTCCCTGCTAAATTCAGCGGAAAGACATTTCCCACTAAATTTAGTGGAAAAATATTCCCCACTAAATTTAACGGAAAAATTGCCCCGCGAAAATTGGCTGAAAAGATTCCCGCTAAGTATAGCGGAAAAATTTCCCTGCTAAATTTTGCGGAAACAAATTTCCTGCTAAATTTTGCGGAAACTTCCCGCTGAATGGGAGGGAAGCAGGAGAGGAGGAGGGGGCATACCCTGCTCTCCATACCTTCCCCTCCTCCTCCTCAAGGTTTGCACTCTAATTCGGCCTTACAGGGGTTCTGGCAAAACACATCCACCGGCGTCGATTCTTGATCGGTATCCAAGCGTGCGAAGGCACAGAGACGCAGCACTTCGGCGTGCCAAGAAAGCTTTGGACACGCCGCGAGACCGGCTAAACTTGCTTTGGACGAGTTGTGCCTTCTCCTGCAGCACTGCGCTTTTGTAAACATTTCCACGTGTTCTCAACAGCAAGCAAATGACGACGAACACGTAGAAAGCGTGTCTTTAGCACGCTGCCGCAGGCCTCTGCAACGCTAGCAAAGCGGGGGAAAAAAAGAAACTGCATGCAAGATGGCCGTTGGGTGGCCGCACTCGCGCTGCAGCGAACAACTAGCAGACGATCTTTTCGACTCAAATGGGACTCGCAAAACCAAAAACGGACAAGGTAACAAAAAGGAACTGCAAAGCAGACATCAGTACCCCGAAAAAAACAGCCAAAATATCCCAACTGATATCAACAAAAGCTCGCGCCTTGTGAGTCGAAAAGATCGTCTGCTAATGACGCCGGCTCTCGGCGCCGTATGCTTGTTCGTTTGCGGTAGTTAGCGTCGCGACCGCTGGCGCCATCCCTTGTCTTCCGTGAGCAACGGCGCCGTATTGTTTGAAGACCGATGGTTTCGTTGCGCTTCCACAGGAGTGAAGCCTTTTTCTTTCTTTACTTTTTCCTCAAAATAAGTTGCACCATCTGTGGGCCACGCTGCACGAAATCGTAGCGCGATATGTTAAGAAACCGAATTTCGCGGTCGATTTAAACAGCCTGGCCGCTATTTGGGACACCCGGTATATATCTTTCTTTGCGCCTTCGCACCTTTATTTGCCGTTGCTCGGTCCTAACCTATCCTAACCGGCTGTACAGCTCCCGTGCGTTGTAGCATTTAGCCATGTCGCATCGCCTGTAAAAGATATGTCTCCCGTTCATTCGTGTTTCTCGCCCCCCCCCCCCCCCCCACACACACACACACACACACACTTTTTTTTTAGTTTTGATGACGGAAATTGAGTTCTGGGTCAAGATGAATCTGGACCTTCTCGCAGCTCGCAGCCATTTGGGTTCGCAGAAAAAGCCATGAAACCTTTACGTTTCCAGTGAGCTCCTGAGCAAAATACACTCAAATTACACTGTCGAAATTCATCCGTAATAACGCACGTCGCACAAGTAAATGCCCAGCTACCTATCTTCGTGTGTATATGCAGTTTATGAAACAATTGGGTTTCAAGCGTCTACAAATTTGGCGCCTAAAAACTAAAAATGACTACTTTTGGCTCCGCTTGACTTCGATCGTGGCTGTTTGTATTTCCTTGACTACTCCAGCGGCTACGCTTATTTTTTGTTGTTCACGGCAGCACGCAGCACGGCAGCTTCGGCACTTCCTCGGGCGATCAGTCGTGTATCACCGCTCATCGTGTCACTGTATGAGTACGCACTGTGGTTTGTGTGCATCTCACCTCCAGCCCTCGAATCAACGATTTCATCGCATCCTTCACCGTGAACGTGCTCAGGTGAAACACCTCGACATCCTGCTTGTGTAGCTGATTCCTCCCTCGCCACCCGGGGCATTTCTCGTTCACCCAAATCATTGACCTCATAGACGCAGATTGCACGATGTAATATTAGACGCGGTTAACTGAATCCTCGACCTTGCTTCCTGGCTAAGCTTCAGATCTGAGTCGCCGAGTGTTGTGTCCTTGAATCGTGTACTTCCCCGTCAAGCGTACTTGCATTGCACGAACTTTTTCCTCGCTGAATCTGGCCGCCTTCAAGTTGGCTAATCAAGTTCGACCGTGTACCTGTGTATCTCTGTATTTTGCTTGTTAACTTTCCATGTCCCCTAAACTGCGAGTGGAGCGGGCTGCAAACAGCTGCTGGAAAGTAACGTTCGTTTGCGCCGCTCTGCCGGCTCGCACTTGCCTTTGCAAGTCACGAACTGCGTTGCCACCGATCACCCAGACGCCGTTCAAAAACAGATTTTTTATTTATTTTTTTAGTCAGTGCAGTGCTTTCAATTTAACAGCTTACGAGTCATACGCGTTATCTTAAAACACTCGCAGGCTTTATCACTCGGAGCTGCGGCACGGCAAAGATAAACGGGAGGAAAGAAAATGAATGGTTATAGAGGAATTGAGTAATGAATTTGAATGCGCATTTTCTACGACGTGTGATGCGGTGCCTATGCTCGTACCATCGAATCGTTTGGGCCTTACAAGTGGCCCCAAAAAAAGCGGTTCCTCGCTAACCTGATCAGTCTTATCTTAGTGCTTCGTGCTCATTTTTCATCGTGAAAGCTCGAGCACCAATCGAGAATTTTTGCCGTGGCTGATCCAGAACGCTTGGAATAAGTATTCCTTACGAATGCGTTGATGTCAAAATCAGATCTCCCAATTATAGTTACTGACAGAATGAGATTGACAGAGAGGAGTTTCAGTTGTTCTGCCTCCAGCACATGCCCCCTGCCTTCGACAAGGCTTCGGCATCTCGCGAGCCTCGGCGTGCATGCACAGCCAAAGCACAGAGGAAGGCAACGTGCACGTAATGGAGGCCGGATGCACGAAAGAGACTCCCTGCAGTTCTCATCTAGTCGGTGACAATAGCTTCCGCTGTGCCTTCTGTCGACGCAGGCATGGCCATCTGCAAAGGGTTGCTGAGGCATCCCCTAGCGTTTCTGCTGCTGCTGCTTCTGTGTCCCCGTGGAACCCCCAGTGCCAACCCGGAGGACAACGAGTTTGCGGAGTTCGAAGAGTTTGACGAGGAGGAAGAGCAGAAGGGGTTCCGGGGGGACCGCAGGGAGCTGTCCCTCTGCCCCAGCAGGGGCAAGAAGACGGGGATGAAACCAGGGTAGAGGTAGGTGACCTCATCAACATACTAGATTTCACCAGTGAGAAAGAAATTGGAATCTTCTGCGTGGTTGGGTTGCGTTGTGAGTATGTGAGCGAGCGGCATGATCTGTTCCTGCGGTACGCTTACGTGTCTTACTGGCCCACTTTATCGCTGCAGTTTCTCTGCAACGCTGCGTGCAAGAGGTTGCATATGATCACAAATGTTATGCAGCTTCACGCATACTTTTGCTGAGCCACAGCCTCAAATACGGTTTTGACTGGACGGCGTTGCATGAAAATTGTAAAACCAACCAAACGGGACTTCACATGGTTAGGGTGGAGTGGCTCCCAAGGTTTGCATAACTGCTGTATGTCATTCCAAAGCAGAAAAAGGCACACCACCACCTATGGGGGCAGCTACTTACCTCTAGTGGCTGTGCACGTTCATTCCATATCGCTAGTGGATTCAGTTTATTGAGTGTGAGACAATTGGAGACATGAGCCTAAGGTTTCAATGCCATTGCCTTTTCGTCTGTTGTTCTTTTGGGAACAGGCTACCGTTCAGCTTTTGTTAGGGACAAAACTAACCACCAGAGATGCACACCCAACTTTGGGGGGAATGACCTGTCGGATCGGACTTGGACTTGGCCTTGAACCAGTGGCGTAGGCAGAGGGGGGTTTGGGGGTCGAAACCCCTCCCGAAATGCCAAACCTACACCCCCCCCCTCCCCCCGGGGACCCGCTGGCTCCCCTGCACACGCAGTCGGTTTTGCGCGGGGCATGGAGCAAAGGGAGAGTGCGGACTATCTCCAACTTATATGTTTTCGGGAAGAGTGTTTGTGGAGTAGAAAATGCACAAATAAAAAAAAAACAGGCAATATTCCTTCGTTTATATATATTTAATGGGATGCGGAACTTGATCTCCGATATATAGAGGACGGATATTTCGAAACACTTGTGGGGTGAAGGATGGCAATTTCCAAGCAAAGTATAACAAACTATCCTCACTAAAATACACAGTTCAATCAAACCAAAGCGAACATAATAATACGAACACATGGTTATAATATAAATCAATGACAGTGATGTAATATTAAATGAATTGTAAAAACAACTGCACTTCAAGCAAAGGGGTGGCGCTGCGCTCACGCACACCTTGAGTACTGATCAGAATTACGTGCTTTCGACTAAAATTATTAATAAATAGTTTATTTCTGTCGTATGTCGCAATATCATTAACGTAAATATTTAAAAGAAAAGGACCTAATATACATCCCTGTGGAACACCAGTAAGAATACGCTTCGAACTTGACGAATATCCATCAATATAAACTAATTGCATTCGATGCTGTAAGTAAGACTTCACTCACTTCAAAGCATGCTCTCGAATCCCATATGTATCCAATTTTGCTAGTAAAATTTCATGATTGAGGCAATCAAAAGCCTTTGTGAAATCTATGAATGCTCCAAGAACAATATTTTTTCTTCAACATTTTCAAGATGAATTTTTTCTGAATGAGTAGGGCAGCATCGGTAGATTTATGCTTTATAAAACCAAACTCATATCAAGTTATGCTTAGTTGAAACAATAGTTATAAGTGTATGAAGTACCTTTTCAAGTGCTTTAGAAAATACTGGCAATATAGAAATCGGTCCGTAGTAACCCATAACATTTACACTCCCCTTTTGTGTAGTACTGACACTTTTGCTATTTGCATTCGTTTTGGAAAAACACCAGTAACCAAAGAAATATTAAATATATGCGTTAGCACTGACGCTAATAAATGAACAACATAATTAACAGGCCTTATTTTTAAACCATCCAAGTCACAAGCTCCGCTTTTCTTAAGTTGTAAAATCACATTGATGACCTCAGGTTCTACAACCAGATCTAAAAAAATCGAGCTGCTGTTTCTATCATCAGAAACGCAATACTTTACAGTAACAATCCCGCTTCTAATGTTCACAAAATGCAGGTTAAAAGCGTTCGCCAAAGAACATTCGGTTAGTTCAACAGCGTTACGCACTATTTTATAAATTGAAATAGATGAACGGTTTCGATTTAAAAGATAATTTTAACTCTTTGCACGTGACATTCGTACACCTCTCTGCTGCCTTGAACACCTTGAAGCAGTAGCGTTCTTTAGCACGCCGTAAATTACCACGAATAAAAAAGTAACTGTGACTAGTTATTTCAGAAAGCAATTTACAGGCTCTCTTGATAATTTCATTTATGCCAAGCTCCTATGATGCAGCCACTTGCGTTCACGGCAAAGAATATCCAGGACGTCCTCCGCTTAAACTTCCATGTCGCGGTGAACATTCAAAAGCGCTAAACCGAGCAGTCGCTCATTCGAAGTGGACGCTCTCAGGTATGTTTTCAACCGTCGTAGTGAAGAAAACGAACTTTCAGCTTCCGCCTTTGTTACGGGCAGAGTCGCTAGGATCTTGAGGAGACGATGAACGTTTGGGAATAGGGCCTCCGGACAGGGGGCGACCGCCTGTAGCGCATACGTGTCGGGCGTTTCACGTTTCTCCCTCTTACATTTGGCAGCCCATATGAGCAGCTCACATTGTAGTTCAGGAAATGAAACCAGGCTTGAATGGAGCTCCAAAAACTCTTCAGCGCCAAGACCTGCCCTGCTTTCCAAGATCTTTGCAGGCAGAAGCGACGAAAGTAATTGCAACGTATACGCCGGTGTTTTTTAAATCTCCCATCTAACTTTGTGATCAGGTAATCCATGAAGTGAAGGAACACGGAACGCTAAAAATGCTCTTCCGTGCTTCCAGTGGGAATGTTAGAGTGGTGACGTTGCCGACTTGTTACTCGTGGCATCTAAATTTCGATTTCAGCTGTCTCGGCCATTTTAATGGCTGCTTGGAATATTGCCAAGTGTTTGTGCATAAACGCTTGCTCTAATTTTGCAATTTTTTAGTGTGTTACTGTTTAATTTTTTATGACAGTATAGCTGTCTTTTTTGTTTTGTCTGGCCGGCACGCGTTGGTGATGCAGTGGTAACTCAAAAAGCGGAAGGAGTTAAGTGCTGTAAGGAAGTTTTTAAAGCTGGTGGGCCGCAACTACGGTAGAACAGTGAGCCACCATGCCTGTATTCCTGTAAATGAAGCCTGCTCCGTTTTGAAAAATGACAATGCAGCTTTACCCGTTTTTTCTTAACATCGCCTCTCTAATATTTGCGCAAGCGTCCGTACCGCCGAGTTCACCCTGCTTCGTCATTCGTCATTGGGGGGGGGGGGGGGCAATGATGCCGGTGAACCCCTCCCGAAATAAAATCCTGGCTACGCCACTGCCTTGAACGGTTGGATAGACAGGTGTCCATACTCCACGTCGGTTTTTACCAAAGCGCTTGGAATGACTATGTGTCTTTCTTAAATGCCCGTTCACACACGTGCGTTTGACTACGACCAACTGAGACAAGACCAGATTTTAAGCCTCTTGTGACAACTTGCGTCCGGCTGCATTGCTGCGCAACCGGTTGTAAGCTGTCGCAGAGGCTTAAAATCTGGTCTTGTCTCACTCTGTCATAGTCAAACGCGAGTGTGTGAACAGGCCTTAACATTTCAATGTTTAACTGGTTCTGTAGTGAGCAATGCAGTCTTACACAAACCTTCTGTACCCTCAGCTAAGGTAGATATGGGTGTAAGAACATTGCTCAGAGTTCCTTATATATTTGGAAGTCTCAGTATAGTTGTCCCATTGGGATATCAAATGCCGCTGCTGCTTTTTTTCATTATCTGTAGAAATTATGATTGCTAACGTTGTACCGAGTTTTACGCATCCGCATGGATTGCATCTTCGGTTCGACATACTTGTTGCGTGGCACTAGGCGGCTCTGACGCGTCGTCTGCTCCCCCGGTGCAGGAGGAGGAGGCAGAGGAGTTTGACCACTTCCAGGATGAGGAGGAGTTTGAGGGCCTTGACCAGGACAGACCCGTCAAGGCCAAGCCTTCAGGGGACAGGCCGGACCTAACCATCGCCAAGGCAAGGCACAGCACTTTGTCTCCCGTCACTTGCACTGTTTTACATAGCACTTGCTGCCTTTTGGGGCGAAACCCAATTTCACGGAGATTTGTGCTTGGTCCCTGGCTTAGTATCTTGGGGTAGAAACACAACTATTGTTGCTGCATTATTTTGTGAAACTTTTTTTTAGGAAAGAAGAGGGGAGGGAAAAATGGATAGTCAAGTGTAAAAAAAAAAAAAGAATGTGAATCTTAATTTTTTTTTTTTCTCATGAATCAGTGTGGTGTAAATTAAAATGATTGTTCTTTCTGTACTTTATGAAGATAGAGTGTTTGTTCTATCCCAGTGGCATTGGAACAGCAGGGAACAGGGGGGATGATAGTCCCCCTGCAGGCATGTCAGACATTTCTAGTAAACAATATGGGGAATGGGGAGGAAATCTCCCCCCCACACACACACAAACACACGCACACACACAATCTCCCAAACACTTCCAATGCTTCTGTTCTGAGCACGAGTTTGGCAAAATAAAAAAAAATCACTTTGTGGTCCCTTTAACACCGGGTGCACCTAGCGGTGTTTCAGTGCCCACGGGGAGCAGCTGCACTGACTGTCTCCTGTCTGTGCCTCTGCTGCAGGTTCCCCTGCACCTGCGCAGCAACTGGGAGAGCTTCTACATGGAGTTCCTGATGCTGGCTGGCCTGCTGGTCTACTTCACCAACTTTGTGGCGGGACGCAACAAGAACCACCGCCTGGCCAGCACCTGGTTCAGCAGCCACCTCTCGCTCCTGGAGGAGAACTTCTCTCTAGTCGGTGCGTCTCCCTGGCACCCACTCACCCGGCTCGATCGGTGCCACTGCTCACCACCGAAGTGGGGGATTGGTCGCCTCTTCACTTGTTCCAAGGATACTTTTTCTTGGCTGTATTACCGGTTTGGTCGCAATGCACGCACGAGTTGTCAGATGACATCTGAACGGCAGTTTATTTCCTTATTATTTTGCCTTTCCTTTGCCCAGTAGACTAAGCTTTTCATCGCATAAAATAAGTAGCAAGAACTGCTGGCCATTCCAAAAATTGGCAGCAGCCAATGATTTACAGAGAGCCACACAAAGACTTCCCAATTGGTGGGGCAGTTACTGGTTTTAAGAGAGGCAAAAGCACAGGTCATAACTGATGCGCATCCATGTCCCATTGTCGGGGTTCTCCAGGGGACGACGGCCGCAAGGAGCTTGAGGAGGGCAACCCGTCGGGGGGAGGGCTGGTCAAGGACTCGGAGAGCGCCTACACGCTGTGGTGCAGCGGCCGCGCCGGCCTCGAAGGGATGCTGGTTGAGCTGCGGCTGGTCAAGCGGCAGGACCTGCTCGGCCTGCTGTCGCGTCTTGTGCGCCCCGTGGGAGACCAGATCGTGAGTCGCTGTCTCATTCGTGACAGTCAAGAACACTAAATGGATGGGAAGGAGAGAACGTCTTAGAGGAAGGGTCTGATATTAATCTGGAGGGGGGCAAAGACAGGAGAGATAACAAGAACATGGCAGGTTGTATCATAGGATCTTTCGCTTGCACTGAAATTCGGGCATGAGGATCTTGGATCATCGGCACTTAAGAGATGCTTTCGAAAGAGCAACACAACTTTATCCACATTACACTCGAGATGCAAGGACAATTTGCAATGTCTTCTCTTCAATCCTGTTCGGTGCTTTGTTCTTGGGAAGTGTTCGTTTTGCGGGTTATCCCACTACTCGCGGTAGTTTTGTAATCTCGGTAGTTCCCATTGTTTTCGATGCAGAAAGAAAAATTGGACGTAATCATTGCAATGACTGGCTGCTAGGTTTTCTTTATGGATTGCCTTATTGCCTTTATCTGATAAAACATAGTTTCAGTTTATTTCTGGTCTAGATCTGACATGTAATTTTAGGCTTGAGCACTGTGCCATTGTTCTAGCAAACTTGTAAGCCTGATCATAAATATAAAATAGACATGTGTCTAAATTTCCCAAATGAGCTGCCTTGATGAGGTGTGAGCGTGAGTGTCTTCCCAGCGAAAAGAAAAAAGTGTTTGTGTTGCTTTGCTTGGACGACAGGTGGTGAAGGTGACTATGAGCCCGGCCTCGATGGACAACTTTGTCATGTGCGTGGCCTGCAAGAAAACCGGAGCCAAGCTCATGAAGGGCCTGGCCGATCTGGTGAGTCATGGGAAGAGCCCATGGCCAAGCCTTTGGACTTTTCAACCTGAATCTTATTTTATACCGTGACACACGGTATAAAATAAGATTAGGACTTGGGTTGACTGCATGCTTCTCACAAGTCATATTGGAAGAAGCCAGGACAGTGGAGTACCTAATTTCAGATATCTAAAAGTCGCCGCATAATTTCGGTAAAGTTTTGTTTACTATCATAATACCCCGAGAGATGCCCCACCCCCAAGAGATAACCCACACCTATGTTTGGCATGATTTGCTATTTCTTTTAACCACCGAAAGATAGCCCACTTATAGTAATTGCAGGGCCCTGGCCCATGGTGACCTCGGCAGAAATGGTGTTACTTAGCCATGGCGAGAGATAAGCGCATCTTGCTGACTGGGAAGGCAGTCGTCTTTGCAATCGTAAGTTTCGCAGATCACAAAATCTAAAACTAGCATTTTTTTTTCCAACTTTTTTTGTCACACATTGAAAGTTAGCTTACTCTTTATTTTCACCCGATCTGCTTTCAATTTTAGGTGGGCTGTCTCTCCGGATATTACAGTAGGTATGCTATTCTAACTCGCAGTTAAATCTCGGGTAACGGTTTAGGCTCTTTTTTAGTAATTTCTAAGTAGGGTAGAGTGCTGTCTCTTGAGTACTGTTAATTTTGTCGTACCCTGTTTGAGAGTGAACTCTGTTTCAATCGTCATTCTGTTGCTCAAAGCTAGGAGCGTATCGCACACTTTTTCCTCTCGGCAAGCTTTGGTTAGGTCCCTTGCCAAAGATTTTTTCCTGTGACCGAGGCCGGTGTGTCCTTGCAGAGCACCTACTGCCCGGAGAAGAAGAAACCCGAGAAGTATGGGCTGCCGGCCGGATTCATGGTCATGTCGGAGATGGGAGAAGTGGCCAACGCCATGTTGGATGCCAAGGTTAGGATTGGCCATGTGCACGCACCGTTTCGTGAGTGTGTTTTAGCTGCAACTTGTGCCAGCTACTGCTTGACCAGGCAATGCATGGACTTCAATAATTCTACGAAGCAAGAATTTTGAATACGTTGTAGAATGTGGATCTGTCTGAGCATTGTACACTGCTCACGAATGTCGATACAAAGCGGGAGTGTATTCAAGTTCGACACCAAGGTCTGCAAGTCTGTAGAGTCGAGAGCGAGACTGACATTTAAAGTTATTTGGGGTCACTTTTCGACAGTTCGGAACTTTTAGGCTGTTTCAGCTTGCCACTCATGAGCAGTTGGGACGATACGCCATTACCCTGCTCGAAGAAACTGATCTCGCAGACTATTTCTCATTTTTCATGCATTAGGTAACTCCAGTAGGGCATTTCTCACCATAATACTACTGATTACTGGAACTCTGAGGCATTGTCTGAGGCACAATCCTGCTGCACTTTCGGATCTAAAAAAACAATTTAGGAGAGCTTTTTGTTTACTGTGTTCTAATGATGCTTCAGAGGCCCAGTGCACCGTGCTTGTAAGAAGTAATTCTCAATAACCTCACTGGACTATACTGACTTTTAGAACCTTGCGCAGGTAACTGTTTGACTCTCCGCATCCGATCTGCATCGCAGACTTTTTATCCGCACCCTTTTAAATTCAGCATGCTCGCAAATTTCGGAACCACATCTGACCCGTAATTTGCGCATTCATTTTACATCTTAATATTAGGCAGGAAAAAAAAAATTTTTTTTGTGCAATGAATTTGGAGTTATTTTGAAAGCCATTGTATTATATTCTGTGTTAACGTATTTATGTTAGAAGTGATCATCCTTCCAGAAACGCTTTGTGTCGCTGGAAAAAATTATTGCGGTTATGAGATCGTCCTGGGAGTCTTCGAAACTCTGTCCGGAGGATAAGCTTAAAAGTAGAGAAATTATCATCTTTTTTTCTCTTTTTGCTTTGTAACGCTTACTTCAAGCGAACGCATATTTTCTAAACATATGACTAACAGAGGACAAACTCATAACATTGTCATTTTATTTAAGTCAAACAATAAAAAAGTGGGAGAGGGAAGGCGGTCACTCATTGCAGTGGTCACTCATACATATGTGGTCAGACGCAAGCACAGCGAGAGGGAAGGAGGCTTCTTTTACTTTCTTTTGGCTTGTACGGTTTGTGTTTTCTTTGCCCGAACGACGTTTTCCGCTCTTTCCTTGCCAACCAAGAAAACACTTTTCCGGGGCGATTGACGCCCCTTTATTTTCTTACTTTTTCTAGTGACTGCATTTTTGCCGAGATGGAACACTCTTAAGTGATCTTCAGTGAGAATCAGGTCTTCCTTGGTGTAAAGAAAAATTTTCACCCCGATTGGCACCTTTCTCTTATACACCGTCTCATCCTACGATGGACTTAAAGCCCAATGCTACAGGCCGCCGGGTCCAATCACGAGCCTGTTAGAAACCACGTGGTATATTTGCTCCGTCATACATATCAGTGCACCAAGACACGTCATGCGGAGGCGAGTTTTTCGTCTGCTTATCGACCCTCGCGGCAGCTCCGTCTGCTTGCTACTACTGAAGACTACTGAAGGAATTAAATACCGTCTGGAAGCAATGCGGCAAAGAGAACCCGGTGTCAGAACCAGTGGTTATTAAGAAATGAAGATGAGCCGGATCGAGTGTTCGACACAGGAGCCTATGTACGGACCACTTGCGGAAGGGAGATCTGGGTCCGGGTAGCGTCGTATACAACAATTGGATTGGATTGTTATGGCTAAGGAAAAATGACTTTATGTCAGTGTGGCATGTGCCCCTCCAACGTCTCCAAACAGTTTACATGTTTATGAAATATGGCATGAATATTTATGAAACTAAATACCATGTTCCTTTGCTTTGCCAATATAAAATAGTATGCTATCACAACAGAGAACCACATGCATAAGAGTAGTGCTCTTCATACTCTGCGTATCGGAATTTCTCTCGTGCACTCTTTTGCAATGCGGATGCAAAGCTTTTCTGAGGTAGTGCTCCGCACTAGTTGAACTTCATAGTATGAATCACTTGTTCACTCCACACTTTACAGTCATGCACATTTATGGTCTGCCTCGACCAAAATGTAGATCCGGACCCGCTGATATCCGCATCCGATCTACATCTGCAGCCCCTGGAATCCGCAGCCAATCCGCGATTTGCCAAATCTTATTCATTTTTATCCACATCAACCGATTGACTGCGGATATCTGCGGATGATCCGCGTGTAATCTGCGGGTGTGCAGTGCTCTACTGACTGTATAGTAGCACCACAATAATGCTCCATCATAACTTCCAAACTACCGTAAAATACTGCAGAAAGTGCCCACTTTGTTCAAGCGCCTGCTATCTACATTTCCCAAACTTGGGAATTATGCAAGTTATACGATAAGTGCCCAATTTGATCGGACAAGAGCCCATGTCTAGTTTAATCAAGTTTCCAGTGAAAGTGGGCTGGGCACTGCCCCGGTATTTTACGGTAAAATCTTTTAAAAACTCAAAATGTGCTCCGACACTTGCCTGCTCAGTGAGCAGTCTACATGATACATGAAATGTTCCCCAGGTGCTGTCCATCATCAAAAAGTATGAGGACTGCATCGACTACATTCACATGTCCGACCAATACTCTGGGCCTCGTATTCAGGAGTGAGTGAAAGTTTTCTCTGCTCCCACATCGCACTTTTATGTCTCTGTGTATGTTCCAGTTTTCTGCTGTATGTTGTCTGATCAGGATGGTACCATTTTTTTTATTAAAGATAAATTGAAACAAACAAAGCTGGTAAAGTTGGATAGGTTTGCTAGGTTTTCTTACAACATCACAAATTATGCCTGCAATGCTTTGAACAAATTCACCCATGTTTACTTGATTCTAACCACCCCCTTTTTCTTCAAAATTGTGATGCCCATGAACCGACCTAGTTATTACATGTCTAACTTGTATGGGTGGTAAATTAAGTTATGTATTGCATGTGGTTTCAAGTTTGGTTGCCACACAACGAAAATTAAGTCACACCATTGCTTTCCAGAGACACTCAGCCCACCAAACTGCCTGAGGTGAAGAAGGTGCTTCTGTTTGGCTTCAACGGTGAGTGCAGAGGGAGTCGAAAAACCCTGGCGGATAGCCGCCTTGCATTGATGGCCACTTTTCTTAGTCACTAGAGTGACCTCTCTTTGAGGTGTTTGCTGGTTGGAAAGTTTGGGGCGAAAAATATAAATGTCTACAGAAACTTTCAAAATTTACTTTGAACATGGAAACAGAATCGCTTTAATGACAATAATATTTTTTAAAGATTGCTTTTTGTTCGTGAATGGAGCGGTGTCGGGCGAACCAGCCGTTGCACTTCTGTTGCCCTTCTAGGAACTGCAAGAACTCCAGATGTAGAGTTGTGCTCCAGGAAAAGGTCACAAGTAGGACAAGGCACTCCAGTTTTGGAGCAGCCAGCTCCAATTGGAAGAGAGGAAACTTAATTTTGAGCTCTTTTGGTTGTCATGCGATCACGGCAAGAATTCTGCAGCAGTTATTTCCAGGTCCTACCTAATTTTGATTCTGTCCATTTAAAAGGAAAATAAGACAGTGCAAAAGAGGCACAGAGACAAGTTGGAGAAATACACAGGCACAGCGCTGACTGACGACTGCCATTTTCTTTTACGCTAAAATACAAATGCATACAGAAGAAGAAACCAAGAGAGAGAGAGAGACCATGTGTTCTTTTTAACGCTGATTTATGTTCCTTGTGACAAGGGCCGACTCGCCCAACCACAAACGTTGCTACTGTTTCTTTAAAGGGACACTGACAGAGTATTTATGCTTGCCAAGGTTTTTATTGGTACATGACATATGAGAGCCCAACTACCCAAAACACAATTTGCGGCTCGAAATTCGTTTTCTTTCCACCCGAAAACCGCTGATCGAGAACTGGCCGGTTTGAGTGGCACGCACTCTCTTCTCTGTGGTCACATGTCGGTTTCTGTGGTCTAGAAACAACCACCAAAGATACTAATCAAAGTCATGGGTCATCAAGGGCGCACACTCAATACTAAAAATACACAAAAAATATGATGCCCATTTTTTGTGGCTTCTAAAAAACTGCAAATACGTTGATTAAAAAAAAAAAAAAGTTGCACAGCCACGTGATTTTTAGTAACTTTCTCCTCCTCTATATTTCTTCTTCCTCTCCAGTCCAGTTTTGGTTTCGAGCAGCTGCATATTTTGACTTTAATAAAAATATATGTGACGCTGTAGCAAAATATTAATTGGGTAGTCTTCTAACACCATAATAAATCGCCTGGCAAAAAATAAGAAATAAATTTTGGAGAGGTGTCAGTGTCGCTTTAAAAGGCAACTCCGCTTCATTTTTGTTTTGGGGAAAAAAGTGCAGTCCTCTTCAGTATCACCTAGGAAGACCACACGTCAAATATCACGACGTAGTTCTGTCTAAATGTCTTTAAACAGTCTGGCAAACTTTGCAACTCGCCTAGCTGCTGAAATCGGCTGACTTTTGCAGGCGAATCAAGGCGTAACCAACGGTGCAGTCAAGGCTGCGGCGTGGGCGTAGCCAACATTGAGCTAAATGCCATCACCATTGTCCCCTTTTGCTTGGTTTTACTTCTCCGGGCAAGCATAACGGTTGACGTCAGCAACGTTTCTTCTCGGCACGCCTGCATAACGCACTTGGGAGCCGTCCGGCCGCTCCTGCCGTGGTCCCGCCATTACCGCCGTCTCCCGCATCAGAACCGCCGTCGTCGTCTCACCATTTGTGATTATTGTCTCTCGGAGTCTCGTTTACACTACGGACACTGCATGCGCAGACTTATGCTTCAGTTGTGCAGACGTCGTCGAATGTCGTAAACACCAAAACGTGGTGAAGAGTGCGGTGCAGACGACACTTGCGCCTGGCACATGCCCGCCCCAATCCCGCCCATCGTTGCATAGGGGATCGCTTGACACCTGATACCACGTGATAGCCCTGTTCTTGGCGGCCCAAGGCCAATGTTGCCAGACAGAGCCGAAGTTTCGGTTTCGATTTCTGCTTCTGTTTAAAGGGCAACTCCACTCAATTCCGGGATAATGAGTGATTTCGCATTAAAAAGCCCTAGTAAGGGGTATTCACACGAGGAGAAATCCCGAGGATTTCTCCCGACACGCCCGCATCACGAGATGAAAACGCGAGGCTTTTGCACATCGCAAAGGCTGACGTTTTCGTCGTGGGATGCGCGTGCCGGGAGAAATCCCCAAGATTTCTCCCTCGTGTGAATACCCTTAAAAGACACTACGTCGTTTACTTCGCGAAAAATGGGATATATATTTTTAAATCTAAGTTTAAACATGAGCGGAAATCGAAACCAAAACTTCGGCTCCGTCCGGCAACATTGGCATCGGGCCGCCAAGAACATGGCCATCACGTGGTACGAGATGTCACGTGATCCTTCACGCAACGACGGGCAAGATTGGGGTGAGCGTGTGCCAGGCGCAAATGTCGTCTGCACCGCACTCTTCACCACGTTTTGGTGTCTAAGACATTCTACAACGTCTGCACAACTGCAGCATAAGTCTGCGCATGCAGTGTCCGTAGTGTGGACGAAACTCCGAGAGACAATAATCACAACCGGTGAGACAACGACGGCGGGTGTGACGCGGGAAACGGCGGTAACGGCGAGACCACGGCAGAGCGGCCGGACTGCTCCCATGAAGCGCGCTGCGCAGATGCATTACGCCAATCATGTGGACACCGCTGAGCGCCGAGAGGAACCGTTGCTGACGTCATCTGCTATGCTCGTCCGGAGAAGTGAAAACAAGCAGAAGGGGGCAATGGTGATGACGTCTAGCTCAGTGTTGGCTAAGCCCATGCCGTAGCCTTGACTGCGCTTGCGCTGTTGGTTGCGCCTGAATTCGCCCGCTCGAGTCAGCCGATTTCGGCAACTTGGCGAGTTGCAAAGTTTGCCGGACTGTTTAAGAAACATTTAGCTGCTTCGTAATATTTGACGTGTGGTCTTCCTAGCCGATACTGAAGAGGACTGCATTGTTTTTTCAAAACCAGAAATGAAGCGGAGTTGCCCTTCAACTAAATAAATTGAGATTAATTAATGAACTTCTGAAATATTAAATTTAGAGGAAAAGTTACAATGACAACATTGTACAGTGCCCTCAGAAACATCCGATTCTGTGGTTTTTATTAAGAAACCTTGACATATTCTTGAAATCTGGACTTCAAAAAAGGCCCGCGAATTACGAAAAAAAACATGTGACTGTGCTTGTTCTCCTTGTATTGCAGCACTCTCAGCCTTGGCTTGAATAAACTAGGCCCGCATGCTGAAGAGAGAGCACTGTTGACCAGGGCGCTGTTGACAGATTCACGTTTTTTCATGTTTATTTTATAATTTGCGCACTTTTTTCGATGCCCTGAAAATTGAACCGTGTTAGAGGTTTCTTGATAAAAAAACACTGAATTGGATGTTTCTGATGACACTCAACAACTTTGTCATTGGAACTTTTGCTCTAAATTAAATATTTCAGGAGTCCTTTAATTAGTCTTAATTAGTTTATTGGGAAAATACAAAAATAGTCTGACTTCTTCCAAACGATTAAAAACTTGTTCCTTTGGTTTCATCTTCCTAAAATGCACCAAAACGTTTGTGAACCTTGGCTGAAGTATTGTGAAACAACCCTTATATAATAATACAGTAGCACATGTAAGTATACACCACTCCGAACTCAATGATATGCATAGATACATACCATTTAGTCAAAAGTAAATTGCCAAAAACAAATCCTGCACCTCTAATCATCCTGTGCAGTAACGATGAGTAAGCGCTCAAGCACTCAGCCAGCCGTTTCTATTGAGCACTGCACCTGTAGCTTTGGGACACATGCAGGCTACAATTTCGCTACAGATGTCAGTCTTTCCTGGAGACAGCCGGCACATGTTTCAGCATATCCTAGTGTTCGAGCAAAGACCCCCAAAAAAGTGCCACATAAAGAGAAAACAGAGTTTTAAAGCAATGAAGCAAACACATTTTTATAATATCATGTGGACCAACATGCCCGCCACCGTGAACGGGCGATAGCAACTACGCGTGTCAGTTAGGATGCCGACAATTGTTAAAAGTCGTAAAACCATTCAACACCCCTAAAGGGCCCCTGAAAAGAAAAAAAAAAGTGTTTTTTTTAAACATTCTGGTTAAGACACGCGTGTCAAAAAATATACTTTATGTGAAAAAAATTAATTTTTTAGAGCAATATTGACGGCAAGAGATTTATTTGAAATTCTGCGCGCAAAGTCCATGACGTCACGGAATGGTCATTCTCTCAACGAGATGGTAATTCGCTCTTTCCACCTCAACGTGAAGACGAAGCCGATCCACCTCTCCTCTACGCACCCAAAATGTTGAGAGAGAAAACAAGTGGAAAGGAGGTGACTACCGACTAAATCGCGCCTTGCGCCATCAATATTGCTGTAAATTTTTTTTTTTTTTTTCGCATAAAATTAATTTTTTGACACGCGTGTGTCCCAATTAAATTAATTAAAAAAAAAATTTTTTCTTTTTAAGAGTTTTTAAAGGCACAGACAGCTATCGGGGGTGCAGTAGTCCCATGTAGTAGTCGCACGTTTTTCCCGTACTCCCGCAGGCGCTGGCTTTCTGCTTTCTCCCATTTCCCTTTCATTTGCCCGCTTGCTGCCGCATCCGCTTAGAGATTTCGAACGATGCAGTCGTTTCTCAAGCAAGCACACTCACATGCTTTGAATGGTTGAAAAAGCCGGCAAATTACGGCCGGTTTTAGATACAGGCCAGCAACCGGCCTGTTATCCAAGAAAAACGGTCGTACCGGTCCAAAACCAAGCAGGTGGCAACCCAAAGAATAGTAGATGGTCTCCCATGATCCCATGATCTGTTGCTGTTTCTCGAGAGGACCGGATCAGTCTGGCATTGACGGCAGCTCCTTCCCATGGGTACAGTGCCAGGCATGGGTCACGTGAGCCCCGAGACAATGGAGGACATGAAGCCCCTGATGCAGCTCGTCTTCTACTGCGTGGAGAAAGTGCGACGCTTCAAGCTCAGCAAGGAGGTGCGCATGGCTCGTCAATGTCTTTGTCGGCGGCGTATAATTGTTGCGCCTATGCAAGCCTGGCTCTTGGGAGGCAGTTCAGAGAAAAGTTTGCCACTGTCGTCTTGCTGCTTAGATCCCAATCATTCAGAGTGTTGGTGCGAATTTCAAGACTTGATGAAGCAAAGAAAGTACTATAATGCTTTTATGCAAAACACTTTTTTTTCTTTCTTAAGTTTATTTTTGAGTTTTGGGCAGTGGCAGAAATGGTTTTTGCATGCACAATTTCTAATGCCTTTTAAGATTGGGGCAGACGTGGCTAGGTGTTTTACTCAAAAGATATGGACAAAAAAAAAAAGAGTTGCATTATTTTTGAAGGGAGCCGACTGTATGTGATGAACAGCAACGAAGTTCAAGAAAAACAAAATAAGCTATGGCACTCTGTTTCTGCGGCAATGACAGCGATTTATCTGTGTACCACTGTAGAAATAACTCGTCTGTCTGTGCTAGTCTTACAAACTTGGTGCTACTACTTTACTAATGCGCATGTTTTCCGTGACAGTCTTTGCTGTATTCTGTTTGCTAAAGCGGAATACTTGTAACGCAGGAATTTGTTGTAAGGGTCATAATGACATGTTTAACTCGGAGGAAGCGGGCGAGGACTTTCTTTTCACGTCGTTAAGCGGGCGTTTTCATAGTTGTAGAGGCATTCCTTATGAAGGTATTTGACCACATTCAGAGGTGTTTGGTGCGAGCTGTTTTCTTTCTGTGTGCCTTGGAAGTGGAGCTTGCCTTCTGTGTGTACCCCCTGCTCCAGGCGAAGCTGAAGAGCGATAAGAACCGGCTGAAGGTGGAGGAGGAGTTCCTGAAGACGACGCACGCCCAGCGGCAGGAAGCGGCCCAGTTGAAACGGGAGGAGCGCCGCCGGGTCGAGAAGGAGCGCATGATGAACGAGGAGGACCCGGACAAGCAGCGCAAGTGGGAGGCAAGGCGCCGCCCTATCTTGGCCGCACTCCGCAGATGAGCAGTGACTACAGTCGCTGAGAGGTTAAGAAACGTAGGGCTAGTTGTGGTCATGTTTCAGGATTCGTTCCTCTACGTCCATATCAGCTAATGCCACAATCTCATTGGCTGTGGAGTGATAGGAACTAGAGATTTGGTGCGCCCTGCGTTTCTGAAACTGTCAGTGACCGTAGAATGGTAGTGGCGAAGCTCTAATGTGTTCTGAAGAGACTCGTGGCATTGGTCAAAATATCGTACCCCAAACTGCTTGCGGGGCTCTTGGCTCACGCACGGTCTAGGGTATGGCCTGGAGAGGCCGTAGCCCTAGACCGTGCGTTGTGAGAATCTGGACAGGCAGCATACCGTGGGGCTTGTCTGCAATTGTTGGTGTGCAAGCTTCACGTATAGTGTCTGTGCGGTACAGGCCAAATGGCCTTGTGGTAGCAAGGAGGCAACCTGCTACATTTTTCGAGGCAGCTTGATCTCTAGCTGCATTAGCATGCACTCAACAACCTTGTCTTTTAATTCTAGAGCATGTGTAGTAGAGAAACTTGTTGCCGTACACCGGTGCGCAGCAGAGAAGGCATTAAGTGGGCGCAGTTTCGTGTACAGATTGATGTGACTGGCAAAGATTGGGATTGTAGCCGTGGCATGAACGTGGCCCCTATAGGAACTGATGTACTTTAGGGGGCAGATGTCATCAAATGTCATGTCACAGTTCTACTTTCATTTCATATTTTAGGGTGGTTTCGAAAGCACTGGAAGGAGAGTACTTAGGAGTTGCTGGGAATATAGCTAAATGTTGAAAACCCACTGCCATTTTCATGGGTGGTGTGGAACACTAATGTAGAGTGAAAAATCTTCTAAAGACTTGATGAAAGTAAAAGCTAAATGATGGAAAACAGAAGGCATTGTGACCCCTTTTTGCCAAGTCGACATCTACACTTCTTTGCCAGGTCATGCCCGGGAATGTTTCATCAAGTTACAGCGTCACAAAAATCATCTTATCTAGCAACGTAAATGTTACACGAACCGCCGTAAAAGACACAAGCTCGAGTGCCCACTTCCAAAAGCGAAATGCACCCACGCCGCCGCACATACCCAAGGCACCATTGAGTCTTCTGCAGCACTGCACATATAGGAAGGCAGTTGTACTTGGAAGCGGCACAAGCAACCCACATGGGATTCTCATTTTGCAGGAGCGCGAGCACCGCCGGGAACTGAAGCGGAGAACCCCGAAGATGAAGCAGCTCAAAGTCAAGACCCTGTAGGGCCGAGGCGCCGTCTCTTGTTCCCGGGGGACGCGCCCCGAGTCGTTGGAGCATCGCTCGTGGCCGTGCGGTGGCCGGAAACCCCGTGTCTCGTCACGGCCAAAGGCTGTGGGGAGCTCAGCTTCGACAAGCCCGGGAAAGACAGACACCATCCTTCGTCATGTTGGCCGAGGGTTAGGAAACTTGGGGAATCGGACGTGCGTGACAGCAAAAGACTCGTCTTCCGGTTTGGGGAATCTGCGGTCAAATACTTTACCAGCTGCGGTCGTCGAGGAAGATCCGAGGGACCTGCTTGCCAAATGTGTAGAAAAGAAAAAGGAAGAAAGAGAAGCGACGTTAGATAGCCTCGAAGGCGCGCATAGCGGTCATCCCTGTGGTCTGGTGCGGGTTGGGTAGTGCACCCGGTCTTTTGCCGGGGTTATTGTTCTAAACTAAAATTTTGCTTGAAGGGGGGTTTCACATAAATGTCGGAAGTGCCTAATGTCTCTCAAAAGAGGTGTGGGAGAGATTGAGACTGCAACCAAGGTTGGCTTCTGGATTCTGTCTGTGAGTTTGTTTCGCTGTATGCTTTCTCTTTTACTTTGAGTTGTGACTTTCAGAATGATTTGTCCTTGGCGGCCAAGCGTGCGATGTAGTAAGCTTGAAAATTTAAGTAATATTTCAATGTGAACGTAATATATAAAGCAAGGAGGGAATGTCTTCCGTACGTATGTGCGATGCAAGAGGAGCTTCAGGGTCGACCGTGGTACCGAGTGACTTCTGTACATTGCAATGAGGGTGCGAAGCGTTCCTTTCGGTCGGTGTTGGGACAACTGGGACGTCGCAGAACCCAGGACGGAACTTCGAGAACGTTTGGCAGCGGTGAAAATTGCCCACTCGGGTTTGTTTCGTGGCAAGGCACGGCTGCGCTGCGGGTAAACCGACATGCCGTGTGCAAGACTGAAGATACAAATTACTTTTCTCATTGTCGGTTGGTGTCCACTACTCGTTTGGACGCAGTACTTCCACTGTACATACCCTGTCCCAAGGTTAGACTTTCAACCATCCATTAGCTATGCCACGAGAGTTTGCCATGCGATTATACATAGATTGAATAATAGTAATTAATTCTTATTTCACAGAACGAGCAAGAGATTTATATGGTAGGTGCAGTTGCCCCTTTGGAAAATAAAATTTCTCCAGACATGCCTTGACAAGATCCATCGTGAGAACTCTGTTTGGATTTCAGCTTTTCCGTTTCACTTTAAGCCCGCTTTGCAGACGACGCTACAATTCCTTTGGGTCAATCGAGCAGCGCCAAAAGTGCATCGTCATGGCGTTCATTGTCTTTGTGGGTTTAATATTACCAGCCAAATCATTCACCCACAAAGAATAAAGTGCAGGGTCATGCCGCATTCACTCTGCGGAATCTGTTTAGCCAGCGATATCAAACGCACAAGGACGAGCACTTTCCGCTCCATTGGGTTGTAGTGTCGGCTGCGGTCCGACTTGAACGAAACGGAGCATAGTCGAAGCCTTGTACCTTTGCCGCGCGGCGAAATTTAGTGCCTTCCATCGAATGACATTCAAATAGGGATGGGTGAATATTCGGTTATTGCGAATAGCCCATCGAATTCTGTTCTATTCGGCATTCGCTTTGATTCGAATTTAAGCATTCGACAATATCGAATTATTCAACCTTTCCGAATACTCTGGCTTGGATTTCCGGCCAGGTGGCGGGGCGGAAGCTTCCGACCATCGTGACCATTTTATACTCCCTATCTCAATACATCTAAAATTAACAATTACAGTACTTCTAATACTAAATAAGGGCAAATATAAAACTATAGTTTAAGCATATCTTACGGTATTTGTTGCATGTACTATTTGAACTATTCGAACCGAAATTATTCAGCCAAAAATCACTATTCACTTCAAATTCGATTCGGACCCAAAATCCTCTTGGCGGCGAACCGGCTCGCGGTCCCGAATTTGCTTTGCTCCTCGCTCTGCTTTATCCGAAAGCGCGGGAAACGCTTTTTTCAACCTCCAGGACTGTTAAAACGGTCTGCAACGGAGAAAAGAATGCCTCCTGAGCTCCTTGACGGTGTAACTGGCCCCAAGAAGTTGCATTTTCAAGTCGCAATGACCATTGCAGCACCAAAATGGCGGCGCCCGCGAGGAAGTGTGGGCGTTAATAATTTGGTGGCCAAAGCGTCGCCAAGAGCTCGCGAGAGCAGGGACAGTGCCGAAGAGAGGAGAGGGATGGCGGGCACCTCCCTAAATTTTGTCCTGCCACTCCAAAATATACCAGTCTTCATACACCCCTCCCCCTCGGTCACAGACCTGTGCACAATACATGGCCCACCACTTTCCTAACGCCCTCATCCCATAGAAAAGGCAGTGACTTGAAGAATACTCAGTCTAAAGACCGAGTATCCAGACGTTTTCAACTCCTTTGTGCCGCCCGCTTTCATTTTTTTCCGTAGCCTGTGGAGAATTAAAGATGCATATGAATATCGAGATTTCTTGCCGAGGCTACAGAGCGTTCGTCTACACCTCGAGGCTGTCTGGCATCGACCATGGAACGCTTCCCGAGAACAGTGTTGCCCAAGGGATTCCTCGGAGAGACTTGGAATCCTATCTGCACGGTGCCGTCGATTCAAGCCTGCCAGACAAAGGAACTCGAGGGCACTGCTCACAATCTGACCCAGGAAATCCCCCAAAGTCCCGAGGTGCTCGGGGCGACTGGCACTTGCAAGGGGGCGGCTTCGATGCGTCTTAGCGAGATTGATTGAATACGTTTATTGGCCAAATACTAGTGATAGGGAATAAGGGGAGGTGGTGTCGTTGGTGACAGCGACCTGGACACTCCAACAGGTGAGCAATTCTTTTGCGCATCATATGTATCAGAACAACCGTGTGCTGAAAAGCTCGAGACAACCGGAGAAGGACGAAAGCAAGGAGTGGGCTATTTAAATTTAATTTGATAACTGCCTTCCATGTCCATTTTATGGCTGAGGTCTCACTAGCTACATTTTTCCTATTTTTTTTTAATTTGTCTTATTCAGTTGGTACACTTACCTTATTCCTTTATTTTGGCTTTAAGTCTGCAGTGTAATGCAGGTGCAAACAGTTTAATCTTTTTCTCTAAACACCCCCACCTCAAAATTTGTATTCGGAAAAGGGAGAAAAAAAAAAAAAAAACACCTTCAGCCTTTCCACTCTCGTGAAGGAGGAGGACCAGCGGTACACTGCCGCAACGCGTACGCGCCCGTTTCCTCTCGTCCGACACGGCGCCGATCGTGGATACGTCTTCGGCGAACCCGAGTGCCCGAGCAGCCCGAGTCCCATGAAGCGCACGCGGCGCACGTGACGCCAGACGAGTAATCGACGAACTCCCTCCGGAACCTCGCCGTCGCGCCCGGGAACTGTTCAGCCGAGCGTGGAGTGCAGTCGTCGTCGGGCCTCGCGCTTGCGCTTGGCCTCCGTGGCACGATTGTCGTCCGTGGCGTCAGGGGCGGATCCAGAAGTCCTTTTTTGGGGGGGGGGGGGGGGGCGGGGGCGGAAAATTTGTAAGGATACTATTTTCCCATTCTTTCGTGTGCACCGGGGGGTCCGCCCATGTAAAATTTCCCTCCGAGAAGGGGGAGGTCGACTTTTGTTTGGGGGGGCGGCCGCCCCGTCGCCCCCTTGGATCCGCCACTGCGTGGCGTTGGCCCGCCGGCGCCGTTTACATCGCTGGTTCTGTTCTCGGCGGAGGCTTTCCAGGCGAGCGATGTGCTCTTCTTTGGCAAGGGAATCTGAAGCGCTCGACGCAGTGGAAGTCGAGGCGACAGCGGCTTTGCGGCGGTTGCGGCCCCATTCGCGCTGCTGCGTACCTCGCCGCTCCTTCCGCAGCCAGTCATCTTTTCCCGAAAGGCGCGCGGCCGACCCATCCTAAGTCCAAAGCGAAACTGATAAGAGCGTAGGAAGCAGCGCGCAAAACAGACGAGGTTGAAGAAACACGTGACGAGCACTGCGCTCGTTACGTGTGCTGCTTCTTTGTCGTCGTCTGTTTTTCGCGCTGTTTCCAACGATGAATTCCCACCAACGCGCCCAGCTATCCATTCTTCTACGATAGCTTTAAGGTTGCCGCCATCTACGAGCGACAGCGGCAAGCAGACTGGTTGTGTGCTTGCCGCCGTCACTTATAGATGGCGGTAGCTGTCCAGGTAGGTTTGTGTCGACAGGCGTTTGATACCGGACACGATCCTGGGGAACCTAGCCCTTAACAGCTCCGCTGTGAAAATCGAGTTCTACAAGGACTCGGCAAAAGGTGTTTCGACATACCCTTCACCTAGCTTGCACATAAGGAGTGGAGGTATTCAGAAAAAACTGATATTCCACATTATTAGAGGAGCCAAATTCGATAGTTTGTGGGCACAACTCGAGCAACTAAGGATCACTATAAAAGTTGTGTTTATTGTGGCATGTAATGAAAAATATGACAATAACTAATAAAGTGGGTAGACCTCAAGGCAGCCTGCTTTGAGGTCTACCCACTATCCTTCAATCGGAGCCAATCGGAACTCCGAGTCGTTCCGACGTCCCCGCAACCCCTGCAAAAGAAGCGGACGAACTTGCACTCCACATTCAGTTTCCCTCTTTGATCAAAACCAAAACATTTTACAAGCATTCAAGTCATGCACATTTTCCTCAGAGGTTGGCGAATCCCTAGTCATGTCTCATTTTTATCAACATGAGCCCCGATAATTGCAAATTTTTTGTTCAACATCACAGAACACCGAATCTGTGGGAAAAGACGAACCCCAGAAAGAAACCCCGAAAGCACAAGCCGAATCTTGCACCTTTTATCAGTCCACATCACCGTGGTCCACATACACCAACGCCATGCACACCATTTTCCTCTATGTGCAACAATGCGTTAGCAATCCTGACGAGATGGCCTTACCAAATTCTCAAATTCAGTACACAAGTGGAGCGAGAGAACAATACTTCACTTGGGCATCCAGTAATCCTGCACAGAAACCATTGAAGAGAATGCATAACCCAAAAGTATTTGCAACTTTCAGCAATGGTGGTACGCAGTGCGAGAATCGCGCTCCCTAGCTCCTGGACGATTGGCTTCACAATAAATGTGCTTGTTTGCACCTTCCCGACGTGAAAAAATGAAGTGAGGCTCTAATACTGCTCGTATATAGCAGAACTATAATTACTTGCGCACACCCAGCGTCGTACTGCTCTTCTACGACGACCATCCAGAAGACAGCCATTTTGATGGGCCTATGGGTCGTGAAAGTTGCGAATGGTGCCTGGGACGAGTTTCCCGCTGGTGTTTGTTGAATTCTAAAAAGTGGTCCCTCGATTTCTGCTTGACGTTGTCATAGAAGTGTCACGCTGTCGCCAACCGCAATCCTGTCGGTGTTGCAGCAACGGTGCTGGATGTGGCAGACGCCCATTCCGCTGCAGGTCGTGCTCCAGCTTGCCGGTCCACGAAAGTTTTGGCAGCCAGAAGCTGGGACACTGCAAAGGCAGCGACATTCACGTCTACTCATACTTTTTGCCGAAACTTCTAGCACCAACCGTCGCAACCGCAACAACCTGCAGCACGATCCTGGGTGGGATGGGACGACGCACCGGCCAGAGACGCACTTAGGGCACCGTACCCACAGGCAAACCTAAACCAAAAATTTGTTTACGTCCCCTCGAAACATTCCTAAAAACGGTACGTGCCAGATAAAAATGTTTTATTTGGAGAAGAAAAATAAGGAAAACTTCAGAATCACTCTGCCTGGCCCTCTTCCTGCCCAGCAGTTTCGGTGCAAAGCCTCTTCTTAAGCTTGTTGTTCTCTTCGGCAAGCGCCTCCAGGCTCCGCTGAAGCTCCTCGCACTTTCTCTTCAGGTTGCAGTTTTCCTTCGAGAGTGCTCCCAGCTGGTCCTTGCTGTCGGAGCACTTTGTCCTCAGGCTGATGATCTCCGAGAAGATGCCGGCCAGCGCCAGGCTCGTCATGGCCGTCTGCTGCCCGACGCTTTTGGAGAGTGCAGCGGGCTTGTACAGGTATGGGGTCGTGTCAGGGAGGATGAGCATGTGCGGCTCGTCTATCGGTGTAGAAGCGTCGTCCGATGTTACCACCGTTTCGCAGGCCACTGTTTCCAGGATTGCTTCTTCCGATTCCAAGGGTGCCGCTATCGTGGTCAGCTCGTACCTGGAAAAGAACAGCAATGTGCCGGCTTCAGGCTACGGCGCGACTTTGCAGGCGGACATATGGCACAGCTGTGCCTTTTTCCGATTACGTTAGAACCGCCAAATAAGCTACGCTTCAAGGCGACGACGCTCTAGCCAACTTGCCGCTTCAGATCGTGGTTGCCAGTTAATGTAAAAACCCTTTATTTTCGTAACCCCGGTTTTTTGTGAAAAGGGCAGCAGAGATTCACGGCCATTAAATTTCGCAAATTCTAAAGGCTGGAATTCGCCTCACCAGACAACGGAAATATTCGCGCCCCCTGAAGTCAGCAAATTTTCCAAGTCACAAAATTCGTGAAAATTGGGGGCTCGCGCGTTTCGGTTTCACAGTATCTCGAGCTTTTCCTGAAATAAGAGGAAACGCTTTTTCATTCTCCACAAATGTTCAAATGGTTTACGACAAAAAAAAAAAAAAACTATTTCCCGTAAGCTTCCTTTTACCATGTCCAAAGCTCGGGAGGTTGCACTGTTAAAACATAACCACGGCGAATTTCTCCCTCTCTGCACCAAGAGCAAAATTGGCGATGCCCCCAAGGTAATCGGGAAACGGAGTGCCAGCACTCTAAGCATAACAGTGGCTCCTAGGTCAGACCTGTTAGGTCTTGACCGATTGCCAGATGCTGCTGTAAGGTCTGTAGCAACAAGAAGTCGCTCTACAGGACCAAAGCTGGGCATTTGTGAATGGCTTTAAAGCAGAAATTGTAATCGCATATGCTTACTGTAATCCTCAATCAAATCCACCTAGACATTTTGATCTGACTCGCATCAGATATTTTAGGCTTGTATCCCTAACCTAAAGCCCCTTAAAGGGCCCCTGAAAAAAAAAAAAAAAGTCTTTTTAAACAGTTTGGTTGGGACACGCATGTCAAAAAAACAATTTTGCACACAAAAAAAAAATTTTTTTAGAGCAATACTGACGGCGCGAGACGCGATTTGGTTGGTAGTCACCTCCTTTCCACTTGTTTTCTCTCGGCATTTCGGGCGCGTGGAAAAGAGGTGAAGGGAGTGTATGACCAACTCACTGAGGTGGAAAGAGTGTATGACCATTCCGTGACGTCATGGACTTGCACACAGAATGTAAAATAAATCTCGTGACGTCAATATTGCCCTAAAATTGCTTTTTTCCGCGTAATATTAATGTTTTGACGCGCGTCCCAATTAAAGTGTTTAAAAATTATTTTTTTTCTTTTTAGGTTTTTTAATGTGTCTGTAAGTAGCAAAAAACACTCCAATGCACAAGGCTCGTGCAGTTTAGAAGCAAATGGCGGAGCAGCGCTGAACTGCGTATCTCCTGCGTTCCCACAAGAAAGGCACTTGTAACAAATCCTAATGATTGTAGCCAGTTATCTGAAGCTTTATATGAAATTGTAGGAAATGTTTTTCGGTCCTCCAGAAATGTTAAAACAGTCCGGGACAGAGCGAAGCGATATCCACCTCAGCTTCTAAAGCTGAGAAAGTCGCATCTTTTAATTGTAACAATCAGCAACTGCGCCCACTTAAAGCACCAATACGGCGGCGCCCACAAGATAATTCAAAAACAGAGGGCCGATACGCTATGCGTAGCTTATTCATTGGCACTAACATTCCCTTTGTGATGACTATATCTTTTGTCTACATTCCCTTCGTGACGACCCTAAGATAGGGTCGTCGTGGAGCGTGACGACTCTATCTTTTGTCTGCTTTGTTGAAAAATGTCATAATATTTATGACGGTCAAGATATGTGGATGCAAAAACCGTATGGATCAAATGGGAATGACGGCTAAAATATAGCCGAAAGACAAAATTCGGCAAAACACAGCAAAACGCTCTCACTTGCATCTACAGTAGACTCTCATTGATTCAAATTCCAGGAAGCCACAAATTTTGTTTGAATTATCAGAAATTCATCTACAGTGCGATCCAAACGGGGAGTGCGCGCCCACTTTCACTGAAAACTGGGTTAATCTAGACATGGTCGCTTGTCTGGTCAAATTGGGTGCTTAACGTATAATTTGCAGAATTCACAAGTTTGGGAAATGTTAATAGTGGGCGCTTGAACGAGGTGGGCGCTTCCACGGTATTTTACAGTGGGCCGGGTTTTTAGTTTAGGTTAGGTTTTTAGTTTAGATTTGCTTATGTCGATACCAGATATAATGATGTACTGCTTATAACAATCAGTTTCTATGAGCTTCTGGTCACCAGACTCATAGGAACAATCTAGTTTCTACTCCAGACGCAAGGGTAATCGGTAATAATGATTGAATATTTGGGTTTTCTCATTTTTGTTACGCGTGGATTGCATTGTAAATGTGATGCAAGATAAAATTATGATTTGCCATATGAATGGCTACTTATAAAAAGCAGGTATTTGATGATTTCCTCTACATAGGCATACTGATCATAAGCAGGCATGCCACACAAGAAACATTTCTGAAATGTATGACAAGTTTGTCCCTCAAAAATGTTGTTTATCGTGGACTGTTTAGACAGCACATGACAACTCAAAACAAAATTAAGTTTGTTCATCAGGCCAAGAAGTTGTCTTTTGTGAACTATTAAGCAGGGGACACATGAGCGATGCAAACGCGCACCGTGCAGCAGTTTTCCTAGCAACTTGTGCGGACACTGTGATGTGGACCCATGCCATGCCGCCACGTCGCAGCGTCCATGCAAGTTGTTATGGAAATTTCTGCGTGGTGCCCGTTTTCATAGCTCATGGTGCCCTGCTTGAGCCCCGTTGAGTGCGCTTCTTACCGAGCGCTGGTGCACTGTGGAAAAGCAACACCCGCAGAGGCAAGCTCCACGGGTGCTGCCTCTCTGCAGTGCACTGGTGCTCGGAAAGAAGTGCACTCAACGGGGCCGCGAGAACCAAAACTATGAATTACACGAAAATGCCTTTTGAATCAAGCGGCTTATGAATACATTAAAAAAACACAGCGGGAAAACCAAAATTATAGAATCTGTTTGTATTAACCAGAAGTACGGAATATCCGAGTTTGAATTATCGCGAGTCTACTGTACGAAGGTGGATGAAGCTAGCCTCCCTTCCCATCACCAAACGAAAAAAAAAACCAGTTGCAGTGCACCCAGAAGCTCAAACTATTTCAGACCTGCCCATGCCGCGAGGACCTCGTGTTCACACAGAGCGAGTTGTACTGCCCCTACAGTCCCCAACTGAGTGAGAACGACTCTTTCGAATGCGTTCGCTCGTTACTTTGGCTGTGCGTGCACGTTCGAGGCTAACGAGGTGCATTATTGAAGGTAGGAGGCCCGTGCTGGGGGCGCGACAACTGGAATTTCTTCATACTGTTTTCATACTGTCAGCATGATATTTTGACTGAACCATAGCGTAAATGTATGCGTTTCGTGGGAGTGGCTAACTAACCACTCCCACGGCGACAGGATTAGCATTTTGTTTTCAGCAAAACCAAGCATGTGATGCATAAAATGGCTCTCGGTCGAAAAGCTATCGTTAAAGGCACGCCGAAGGGGCGTACTAAAGAGGTCCTAGCGCGTTCATGGTGGGGGCGGCAAAAAGAAGACCAAAATGGACAGATGCACCGCAAGGTTATCGAGGCCACCCTTTTACAGTGGTAACTCAATCTACACTCTCTAAACGGCCAAAATAAATAAATCCACCTCTATATCAGAGATGCGGGTATTTCTGCTCTCCGCACGCAAAGATAAATGTAAAGTTTTGTCAAAGTGTTTAGAAAAATTAGCGTGCAAAGACGAATTGCAAATTGCAACTACACCGTCCGCCGCTACGGTCGCCGACAGAGCGAGAACAGCACGGTGTGCCTTTCGGACGCCCGCCCTCCAGCACGCACTCCGTGCCTTGGCTGCACGTGCGCGCTTTGGGTACACAAGATGTTGAAGCGTTGCCGAAGGTAGCAACCCCGGGCAGGAGGCGGGACAACTAAAGCTCCTCCCTGCTGTTCTTACCTTGTCGGTCGGTCACCATAGCAGCAGAACCCTTATCACGAGCGCCAAGACCTTGGTAAAAACATCTAATCGTATCTACCACCGCCTTTCCGAATATGGAGGAGACTGCTCACCTGGCCGCCATGTCAGCGGCAGCGTCGTCCGAGCCTCCCTCGCCGCCAAGCACAAAAAAAGTGTGTGGTCCCCACGAGGTGGAAGCCAAACTGGAGCCAGCCGCGAAGGACTTCATGGCTTCTTCTGCTCTCCTGCAGAGGGGATGGTTTCCATCAGGGGTACACTCACTCGCTTAGCCAATCCATCAATAGACCGACACGCTGTTTACAAACAAGCCCGCGTTTGCCCACACCAGGTGTGGGCACTGCGCAGGCGCAGAAACTGAATTCGCGTGAAGTGAAACGTCTGCGCATGCGCCGTGCCGTCAACAGCGCCACCGCAGCTGCATGACGTCGGGGCCGCATGTTGGTCCATAGGAAAATAACAATGTCCAGCATTATGTTTTTGCTAAACTCCGTTTCCCTCTACGTCCAGCCGCAATGGACACTACAAGCCATCCCGGAATGTGCCGCGACGCGCTTTCTGCACGTCACGACACTTCCTCTCCAAGGTCACGGGAAGCTCGCGAAGCCTTGGATTGGCTCCAATAACTCGTAGCATCCACTGCGGCCCGACGTAAGGTGAAACGGAGTGTAGAGGCAGAGCAGAACATCTGGAGAATACAACTGTGTAGAAGGTTTCGTAATAAGCAATTTACGTCCATATCATCAATGTCCAGGAAACGTTTTGGCCTTCTGTGTCTTCGACAAAGTTATAACATTTTTCTTTTTATTAGTCGTGTCAATAAAGTAAAAACATTTTTCTGTGAGTCATCATTTATAAAGTAAGCCCTTATTAATTTTTAACAAGGAAAGAGCCTTTTCTTGTTTTGTTTTGAAACGACAGATCGACCAGAATAAAATTTATAGCGAAGCAACGAAATAGAAAAAAATTAATTCAAAGTTCCTCTAAATGTTTACCTTTACTCAGCACTGAAGCACCAAAAATAACTGGGAACAAGCTAACTATACAGTGGAAGCAAATGAAACCTTATGAAAAAGAACTGGCAGCTGTATTTCGATCTACTGGTCAAATCGTCATAGGCAGAACTGTAATGTATGAAAAATGGTTGATTTTTATCATGGTAATTCTACTGGCACACTCCAATTAATTGTGTATCGTCACATCATGTTGCAGTGTCACGTGACATCACGTCACCCCACGACTTGACACCCAACGTTACAAATCCAAAATAGTAGTTGACACCGTGACCTCACATTACACGACTTGACACCCAACGTAATTAAGTACAATAATGTTGTTAACACCGTGACATCATGTTACACATGACTTACACACATTACTAAATCCAACGACATTGTTGACACCATAAGCTCACGTTATACCAAGACTTGACACCCAATGTTACTACAGTGTGTTCCCGAGCGACGTCCGAGCATAGAATTAACTGCATAAGTCAGCCAATAAAGTGAGCGCAATGAAACTCTTCCCAAAGGTGTCTTTAGGTGCTGCATTTATCATACTCAAATTTCGTGAGCAACCAAAACGAGAAAGGAAAAATGCTATATCTTTATGCACGGGAAGAAAAACTTACAAACAGTCTGCTTGATGCTGCCACTCACAGATTGTGCCACCATCGGCGCAGCACTTTTGAAGCGCAGACGATCTGACCGTACACTAGCTGGGATCTGCTTTCGGGTGTTCAATGCAAGGAAACTTTCAAGTTTCCATCTCTAACAGTAATTCCATGTTCTAAAACTTACATACTGCAAGTTCAAAAAGTGACACTAAGGTTGAATAAAAAAAAAAAAAAAAAAGATTTGTTCAGCAACATGAAAGGCAGACGTCGCAGAAAACATCCTTGTTACCGCCTGCTTTGTCACTAGGGCTCAATCCTGGTGCTCGCCCCCTACTCCAGAGTTTTACAGCGGAGCTGTTAAGGGCTAGGTTCCCCAGGATCGTGTCCGGTACCAAACAAATGTCGACACAGGACTCTGGACAGCTACCGCCATCCATGAGCGACAGCGACAACCAGACAAACGGCCTGCCGGCCTCGCTCATAGATGGCGGCAACCTTTCCAGCCTTTCCACTCTGGTTTTCACCAGAGTGGAAATGCTGAATTTCTCTAGGCGTTGTTCGAGATGTCGTCCTCAAGGTTGTCCCAGAAGTCGTCCTTGAGGTCGTCCTAGACATGGCCCTTGAGGTTGTCCGAGAGATTGTCCTCGGGGTCCTCCTAGAAGTCCTCCTTGAAGTCGTCCTAGAGGTCGTCCTAGAAGTCGTCCTCGAGGTTATCCTAGAAGCCGTCCTTGAGGTCTTCTTAGACATCGTCCTTGAGGTTGTTCTATCATAGTACAGCTTCGCTGGTCTTCTTCACCAGAGTGGAAAGGCTGAAAGTTTTTTGTGTTTTCTAAAGTCGCACCTCCTTTTATAGTATTTTTTCCT
The DNA here is from genome assembly GCA_037355805.1 of Ixodes ricinus. Taxonomy (NCBI): domain Eukaryota; kingdom Metazoa; phylum Arthropoda; class Arachnida; order Ixodida; family Ixodidae; genus Ixodes; species Ixodes ricinus. Next base: position 172,969 of record JAZHYW010007003.1, read on the forward strand.
TTTCTTTTTTTAAATACTGAAGCTTAGTTTTGAGCAGCCTACACTGGTAAGGAACTGGTATTGTGAGTCGCAGAAATTTTCAGTCGTTCGAAGAAAGTTTCGAACCACGTTTCATAAGCGCCCACCATGCAACAAAACCATTAAAGGTACACTAAAGACGTTTCTGAGATTGTCTATTCTTGGTGATAACTTATCTGAAGAGCTCCAAGCACGTGATCAAAGTTTGTGCCACGCCCCTTTCTGAGCGGACAAATCTGAAGCACAGAATCCAGCGGAGGCGCCGGCGGTGCCTTTGCTTGCGATTGGCTGACACACATCCGTCGTCACGCCACCAGCGCCTCTGCTGAATTCTGCACGCCAGACAACGGCAAACATGTTGAGCTGCGGTGAGGTATTTTTTTCTTCTTTTTAATTCAGTGCCGCAGCATTTTTTTGATGCAACCACTCAAGCAACGCCTCCTACGTTTCACGCGGATAACCTCTTCAGGTATGGTGACGCCATCTGTGTGTGGCAGCATCAAGCAGACTGTTTATTTTCTTTTCCCTGTGCATAGAGATATAGCGTTTTTCTTTCTCATTTTGGTTTCTGGAAACCTATGCTCACAAATCTGAATATGATAAATGTAGCACCTAAAAACACCTTTGTAAAGAGTTTCATAGTTCTCACTTTATGCAGTTCATTTTAAGCTTGGACATTGCCCGGGAACACCCTGTAGATCCAGTAACATTGTTGACAGTGACCACAGGTTACACCACAAACTGACACCCGACATCAGCAGATCCAATAATGTTGTTAACACCGCAACCTCACGTTACACCACGAGTCACGTGACATACCGTGCACGCCACCCACGGACGAATATGAAATCAGACTTAGCTTACGTTAAGATGCAATTCTGCATCAATACTGACCGATTAAAATTTTTTATATTTTTTCTCCAATCAATCAGTATTAATGCAAAATTGTGTTCTAGTGGAAGCCAACTGGGATCTCATGTTCGTCTGTGGCACAGTACGTACGTCACATGACTCATGATGTAACGTGAGGTCTTGATGTTCACATCATTGGCTCTTGCGAGGTTAAGTGTCAATTTGAGGTGTAAAGTGATGTCAGTGTGTCAACAACGTTATTGGACCTAGTGACTCTTCAGATATTTTGTGGACCTAAATATGACATTTTTCAACATCCAGTTTCTTTGTGTTTCTTTTTGTTTTTAAATTGCACACATAAAAAAAAAAAAAAACTATGTTGTAGGTTGTGCTTTTACCTGGCCTGTGAACTGGGAGCTGTGACCACTCGCGTTGACGCAATTGTGGCCACGGGCTTCTTAGGCACGTCCAGGAGCAGCACCTTGTGCCTGCCCGGCCCCTTGTTGTATGTCTTCACGGGCTTGGGATATCCTTCGCTGATATCTCTGCAAGCGTCACCGCAACAGTTACGCTCACGTCAGCCTCGAAATTCCAGTACACGTCGCTGCCTCGAGACTGCATGTTGCTCGTCTGCAGGCTCAAACCAACACTGTGTCAGACTTAACGGGTGAACATAAAGTCCCTAGGGCCACTTGAGCAACAAACAGCAACAATCAACAATGAACGACCTTAAAGGGGCCGTGCAACAATGTTTGGACTGGAGCCAAATAATTGTGGTAGTTGTTCCCTGTCACGTCTAGGTTAAGAAACTGAAAACCAATTTTGCCTTCGCCCGTTAGTTCTTTCTAAAAGAATGTCAAACAATTGATGTTTTTCGGCGCCTCCAGACCACTCTCAATTCTTACATCGTCTTCAGAGTCACGTGCGCAGTGACATACTCCTGGGGACAGGAGAATGCAGTTGGGTTTTCTTTCAGAGCCTCCAGTCTCTGCTTGCGATTTACATGGCGACCTTGAAGGTTGGTCTGAGCAATATTGTGGAGGGTGGGAGTGGGTAGAGGGGGTGGGGAGAGTTTACCTTTTACTAAAGAAGCTCGACTGACATAGTAGCGACGGGGTCAGGCTCAAGGGAGGAATAGTTTTTTTTTCACCTCGGGCATATGGCGCCGTTAAAACTGAATATAGCAGTACCGGGCATCTGCGAGAAGACCCAAACCTGTTTTTCACAGCGCAAAAATACACTAGACATTGCGGAGAGCTCAAACTCCGTCAGAACATAGTCCCAGCCGTTCGAGCAAGATGCCAAAGTTTCAGCACCAACCGAGCAAGATGCCAAAGTTTCAATGGGGAAATGAGGCCCATTTTCGGTTTCTGGTGCCATAGAGCTCCGTCAAGCTCCATTTTTTATTGAAATTTTCAGAAAATCACTTATAACTTTTGAATAAGATAACGGTTGGTGCTAAAACTTTGCCATCTTGCTCGAACGCCTGGGGCTTTGTTCTGACGGAGTTTAAGCTTTCCGCGATGTCTAGTTTATTTTTGCGATGCGAGAAACAGGGTTCGGTTTTCTCGCGGACGCCCAGTACTTTGTCAATGACATGAGGTTTTTGACGCATTTACACATGTTGAAACGACAATATTTATAAAATATAGCATTAGATTGAGCACATTATGGCGCATCTTGCCAACTTATTTACATTGTCTGCAGGTGTGCGTCACGCCTTAGTTCCCATAGTCGCCACCCCGCGGCTGCAGATCACAAAACATTCCTGTTCTTTGCTTTGCTATTCCGCCACAGAATCACAGTATTTCAAAAGAATGAGGCGATTTCTCGATCCCTTTTCGTCAGGTAAACAAAGTAAAAATTAAAAACTGCAAATACTTTCGAAGTTTAAATTGTTGCATTGCCCCTTTAAGCATATGCAGCCAAAGGCACAGTGGTCACCAAACTTATCCGGAACACGCTAACGGCGCCTCATCTTACGAAAGCACCATACTGGCGGCAGCCAAAGAACTGCTCTATGACTTACGTAGCTCTCAATGGAAGAGTGGAGGTCGCTCTCTCAAGGCCGAAATCGCTGCTGGACCAGGAACAACACAGCAATTTTGACTGCAAGGCGATCCATGCTTTTTGCCTCATTCAGCAGAAACATAAATTGCTTACTTATTGAATCATCCAATCACTGACTGATTAAACAGTCAACTATGCATCTTCGCACAAAAAAGTGGCGATGACTATCGATTAGCCGTCCGGCAAACTTGCTGAGGTGTCCACAGTGCAGGAAGTGGCCTCCCCAAGCTCAAAGCCTTTCCATATAGCACATCATGAAGCTGTTCTTTGGCTGCCACCAGGAGACCCTATGAGGTAAGACACTGTTGGCATGTTGCAGATAAGTTTGGTGAGCACTGTACCTTTAGAAGCTTTTCGATCACTCAGGGTTGGTTGTGGCTGTTTGTTGCTCAAGTGAGACTAGGCATAATGAACGAGGACAGGGCATAGCAATGTCAAATATTTTTTTTATAAAGAGGATGGTGGCATAATGAACAGCCTCCAACCATGCTTCTGGATTAACCTATTCGCTACCAAAGCCGGCAAATCGCCAGGCATGCCATCAGGGGCCATATTGCCAAGGCCGACGATTTGCCGGTCTGCATGAATTTCTGTTTTAAAGAGCCATTCATAGATGGCGCGCTATGTAGACTTGGGGTAGAGTAGTTACACTGCCAACAGATGGCAAAGGTCGTTCTGTTTGTTGTGTTTGTTAGAGCTTGTTCTTTTGTGTGTCGTCTGCCTGCTTGGAGAAGATGGCAGCGTCCAGTGTATGGTGTGGCCTTTCTGACGATGAAATCATAGATATCCTCTCCAACAGCGATAATGACGGGACGTCTGGTAATGATAGTGAGTTTTTGGAGCCTTCTGTTGACAACGGGAGCAGTTCCAACAGCAGTTCCGAATCCGAATCACGACAAGAGCGCACTTGTTGTGCGACGCCTAAGCAGCCGAGGATGGAGTGCTTCAAGATCTTTCATACGAGAAAGAATCTGCAAGGGCCTATTGATTTAAAGATGTGAACGAACCACTTAAGCTAATAAACATGTTTCCTTGTTTTCTGCACTATAAATTTTACTGTAAAAGCTTATTATACAAGCAAAACAGTCACGCCTAGTGTGGTCCTGTCTTAGGGGAAAAACATGCGGTACTAACAACCCGGTAGCGTGCGACGCGCGCAGTAGCGAATAGTTAGGGGGCATGAATGTGGATTTTGAATTTGTCCTCTATTAACTGTCCTAAAAAATCTAAGATCATAATTTTGTTTTTTTTAGGACGCACAGGGTAAGTAGATTAAGTTCACGCCATAACAACAGTCAAAGTCAGTGTACTGTAATTCCCACAGCAACTGCAGTGGCACAAAATTTAGTTCCAGGGCTAAATAACTCACAAGTTGGGATCTTGATACAAAGGTAGCGTGTCGAAAGAACACAGTAAGAAAAATGTGCCCAAATCTTAAAACATATTTGGAAAAAAAAAAAAAAAGATTTGTGCAGCATGCTTTGAACTGTGCTGGGTGTTTATTCCTAAGCTTTGAAGAGCTTGGGAGTCACTTGAAATTTAGTGTGACGTAAGTTCGCTAAATTTGGCGGGCATGCGACGGTTTTTCGTGCCGCTCTTTCGTAATGCTACATTCATCTCATGAAAGCCAGCCCTATAACACTTTATGTGCAAAAAAATAAAGGCTAATAGAAACAATGTTTTTGCCTGATTCCCTTCTTCTTCCGTTTTGTATCTTTTAAGATAGTGACAAAAAATAACTTTTCTCCACAACACATGTCGGCACCGCACAGAATAAGTACTGCAACTCTGACAGGAACTGGAGCAGCAGCACAGCTGATAGAAAGCACTACGCAGTCCAGATAAAAGCTGTATTCCGTTTCACCTTAAAGGCCGACCTACAGAACCGTCTTCTACCGGGCAGAAAACCGTCCCCAGTTTCCGTCTTTCAATGCCCTCTCCAACTCTTCTATCCTTGTATCTCCACAGAAGTAGGTCTTTGAGCAACTGCCTGCAGAAAGGAGTAATCAAGGGGCAGTTTCCTCCTTTCTGGCTGCTTGTCGGCCTTTATTACAAACAGCAGCGGATGCTACAAGCCATCACAGCCGATCTGAAGCTGGTAGACTGCCATGCAACCTTTCAATCACACGCAGTGTGCGAGGTCATGTGAAACCTTTGGCCCTGATGGCTCATAACTAGAGTTCTATGTTTTCGAAGAAATCCAAAAAACACCCACTGGTAAAAATTTTGGTCAATTCAGATTCATCCAATAAACTCAGAATTTCTATGTGCCACTGCCCCCCTCACCCCCCCCCCCTCCTTCCCCCAAAGAAAATAATGAGAAAAGACGGTATTTTGCAATTACGTTTGATCAGCGCACAGGGTCAATGGTCCCTTGAAAAATGCCACCACAGTTATTTTTCAAATCTCGGACCATAGTCAAAAGGGGTCTTACCGCTTATCTCGTCATGGTTCATTTAGGACAACAGGTCATTGTACTTTCGGGTCACAACAAAAGCCACTGTTTTGGTTTCCAGTTTGGGCCATGCTATTTGTGCTTTAGAGGAAGGAGAGGTTGTATTCTTGTAACAGTGAAAGCTATGGACCATAGAGATTGCATAAAATGGGGAACTTCTCAATTACAGCCTTTACCTCTCCACCTAGCCGGCTGCGGGGTAGGTTGATGGAATAGGATGGGATACAAGCTTCCCAGCAACTACCTCCAGGAGTTTATTGATTTTAAGGTATCGACGTTTATCGAAGCAACACTTGAGTGCAACTTTTGTAAGGGGACAAATTAGTTTTGCCAATGGCAATGGCACCAACGCCAAGTCCAACTGAAAAAATATTGATGTATACAATCGTGTTCTATTTTTTTATCTAGCATATCCGGATATTATTTATTTATTTATTTTTAACGGGAACCACTGCGAAATTAAACTCAGAATTTTGGAGAATCGGGAATCATACAAAAATAAAGTCCGATAAACTCTGAATTTTTAACAAAAAATAAACTCTGAAAAACACTCTCTAAATATGACGAAAAATAAATTCCGAAAACAAAAAATCCTACGTAACGTCCGCTGTGATCGATTTTGAGAAGAAACAAACTGGATTTGTACGCACGGCTTTATGTCCTGCTCCATCTCGGAGTTCGTCGAGCCGGCGGAGCGCTTCCCTGCAGCGCGCTGCTGGGCCTTCTTCAGGCTCTCCTCGTACCACGGGTAGCCTGGGAAGATGGTGGGCACGGCTGTGGGCTTCAGCAGGCGCCGGAATTTGTTGCACTCCTTGTAGTCATCCTCCTTGAAGTGGAGACTGCACACCTTTGATCTGCAGTTGGGCTGCCACAACGTGTTGTCCGGACCTGCGCAAGCGGGGAGGGAGGCACGTGATGCAGATTTACAAAATGGACCTTTTGCAAACGCCCCAAACGTCCACACGCAAAGTCGTGTGCGCTCTACCTCACCACCGCCACGTGCCACGTGACGCTCAAGACAGAAAGAGAGAAAGAAGGTGAGAGAGGCTGTAGCTCAGTTGCCTGCTTGCCCTCACCTGCTTGACAAAAAAAAAAAAAGGTATTAATAAAAAAAAGTTTTTATAGTCTTGAGAAATTGGATTTGAAAAACAGTGTTTTCCAACCTTTACTGGAAGCCCTAAAAAAAACACCAGCCATCTACCTTTCTTGCTTTTGTTTGTGCACAGGATGTGTGATCACACTGCACTACGGCCATACAACAGGTGGAGCATACGCCCCCTCTAGCAGAAAAAAATAAAGAAAGAGACACAGACGGGCCCATTATTTCATAAAAAGAATGTGCCCGTCCATCTTGTCCTCTTTCCATTTTATTCTGCTAGAAGTATGCTTACATCAACTCGCTCATTTACGAATATAATGTGCTCTTCTTTTCGTCCGGTAAGAGTAAAACAGAATCATATCTCTTCTCATCTTGAAAGATCAAATTTGGGGGTTTTACAAGCCAAGCCAATGAAGGGCATCCGGCACGCCCCAGCGGAAGACTGACGGTTAGCTTTGATCACCCGGGGATCTCTTGACGTGCAAACGATATCTCGGTTTTGTGGTGCATTCTCCACAATAAGGCTCCGTCAGACTGTGGGCAGCTCTGCTGGGATTCAAAACCGCCACCTGGGGATCCATAAGCCGGTGCTCTGCCTCGAGCCACCTCTTCTCGTCAGTTGTCTTGATTGTGCTAGATATTTTTGCTCTCTTACTTGTGAACAACATGCCTTTGCCCTGAGAACACTTACAAGCACAACACTGTTGTCTACGTGTGATTTAAAATGAACCGGGTTCATTTACAGGCAAACATCTGGCAATGTTTTCGGCAACATTTTTAGTTCAGGGCTTCCCTGCTGACCAAGACTTATAAGTAGTGAGTATTAAAAGTGAAAAGTATCTGTCCCAAAGCATTAACAAAAATTAGAAATGCGGAGAACTGTACACAACACATACGAATAAGGGGCACATTTTGTTGAGAAGAATAGACCATTTGCTAAATCCCCTAAGCGCCCCGGCTCGCACTCGAGGAATCATGGAAATGGTGTTCCTTCAGCTCCCAAGCGATCGGTAATCGTGTAACCAACTCCATGGTTACACAGTTTTGAGTGTAATTCGAGTCACCCTGAACAAGCGTCGGATAGAGCCCAAGGACCTGTCATATCACTTTTAAAATTTCTCGTCAATGTGAGCGTTTTTGATACTGTGTATGCGTCCACCCTTCTACCTGGCTGAGCTTTAGAAATCTCTTACATTATTATCATTCTCGTACAGCTTCAAAGACATTGATATTAAGTTGAAACGCTAAAAATGCTATACTCCGAGCAAAATCCTGGTGTTAGTTGTTGTAAAATCTCGGCTTTTTAAGCAATTCCTGGTAAAACAACAATCACAAGAATGATAATACTGTAAGAGATTTCTGCAGCTCATTCAGGTTGAAAGGTGGATCGCATGTACAGTATAAAAAATGCTGACATTGACGAGAAATTTTCAAAGTGATATGACAGGTCTTACGACTTTTACACGCTTGTTCAGGGTGACTCCGAATTATACTCAAAACTGTGTAACCATAGAATTGGTCGAAATTACCAATAACTAGGCAGCTGAAGGAACACCGTTCCCATGATTCCTCGAGTGTGGGCCGAAGCGCTTGGGGATTTAGCAAGTGGTCTATTGTGAGGATTGTAGAACACTAACCCCTATTTGTTGAATAGCAATGTGGTAGGTAATCAGGTTTCCACAGGTTTTAAGCAATGTAATGCTTCCTCGCGTTTCTCGGCTTCGACCCCAACTCGACAATATTGTTTGCCTAGTTTTCTACAATTAAAATGCAAAATCTCTTCTTTTTTTTTTTTCATTTTGAATTTTATATTATTTGCAAAAGCCAGCCAAAAAGTTGTGATCAGGATGACACTTCAAATTTTCGCAGTGTCTAGACTGCCGTCCGACGGCACACTTGCAGAAGCGTTCCAAGTGCCGTCGTGCAGGCACTTTGCGCCCGCATTCGAGTGCCGTCCTACAATGCCCCTACAGAGCAAATGCCAACCTATAGTAAAGAATCTCTTGCTTTTGGCACTTTGTCGACGAAATTAGTGTGCCAACTTTAGCTCCTTTTTTTTGTAATAAATTTGCCAATTATGATTATACCCAGATTCCATAAAACTTTCATCACAACCAATAGTAACTGGTCTCACAAATATTTAAGTTCAATACGACTGCCTTCAAAATAATTGTATAACGGTTTCTTCTTTTTTTTTTTTGTTGTATGTGTGTGTGTGTGTGGGGGGGGGGGGGGGGCAGTGTTGCCGCTACTTCAGAATGTTATACATGATAATTGAAACCTGAGACTGTGGTTTGAAAAACGGAAAACTTTTGAAGTAGGAAGAAAAAGGGACAGGACAACGTCTCAAACTCAAATGGAGTTTGAGACTGCTTGTCCGCCCCTTTTCTTCCTACTTCAAAAGTTTTCCAGCTTGCTTCAAGCGAGGAGTTTGAGACGTTGTCTGTCCCTTTTTCTTCCTACTTTAAAAGTTTTCCGTTTTTCAAACCACAGTCTCAGGTTTCAACCGTCATGTATAACTTACACCAGCTCGTCTGCAGGCTGCACTTTAACCATTTTTTCATTGGGAACGTTGCTGTCACTCGAGCGATCGCAACTTCGAGTGCAACTTCGTCAAACTCGGAAGAGATCGCGCGCCTGCACAGCGCAGGCACAAACTTACATAAGAAAACATGCTGCTCCCTCGTGCAGCGTTTGTTCCACTCGGGTTTTATGTTAAAACAAATTGTCGGCGATCTGCTGATGGAACACATGTCAGGATAAGCGTGACTTTTGCTTAACATTTTCGGACGGCACTTGAACGCTCCGCAAGAGTGCCGGTGCTCTAAGCCTTAATTTTTACCCTGGCTTTTTTACCACATAGCTAGAGCCGTCAAACCTAAGCATGTAGTAGCCCATGGCTCTGGAAGATGGTCTCTGTGAGGACCAAAATCAGATTACTCTTTGTAAGAAAATGCGGGGTACCTTTACGCGAAATGGCCCTGATCCATTGGTCTCGGACATGGGTCACAGGAAACTCGTGGAAGGCAAGTCCCCCATCCTTCTTGTTCTTGTATTCGGACTTACAGAGAGGCACGCAACAACAGACCATACTGCAAATACCGCTCTGTGCATCACACGCTTTGAAGTATCTTCGGCGGTAATGATGCGAAATGCACGACCGCTGCGAAAACAAACAAACAAGGCCTACGATACTAGCTTCGGCCCTTTGTGCAAAAACTCTTGACAAAAGCCGTTGTGGCAGGTGGCGCTAGTTGTAAGTTGTAACCGCTGTATGGCTTTGTCAACGAGTAGGGCTTTGTCGGCTTTGTAGGCGTAACTTTTTTTTTTTTCTCGAACGTATTAGAATATTGCAGTTTTTTGTCTGATTTGTGCAGCCTCATTTAGAGTATTGCGCGTATATTAACACATAATTCGAATTTTCGGTCTGGCCGGAAACATCTCCCGAATCTCTCCCACGGAGCACGAAAAAATTACACCATTCTTCCCGAGGGGAACCATGGGGGTGATGCGGCTTATGCGGGCGATGTGGGTGATGCGGAGCATCGTGTTGGCTCCGAGGGTTCCGAGGAAGAAAGAGTCAGTTGCGTGCGCGACGTCGGAGGAGATGGCGCCACCCACTGTCCTTGCTGCTATCCCCTCACGCGAGCCTTGCTGTCGCGGCCTTCCTGCGGCAGAGAAACTGAAACGTTTCCTGCCGTCCGTTTTTTTTTTTTTTCACACTTGAAGGAGAGGAGAACTAGAGGAGGAGAGTTGCGCGTGCGCGCGCGGTGTGAGTACAAGCGAACGCACGCGCAGTGCACGCAGCTGGTAGAGAGAGAGCGGAGAGAGTAACGCGCAGCTGTTGGAGAGAGGGAAGGAGGAGAGTTGCGCGTGCGTAGTGCGAGTGCGGACTACGACGCCGCGGGACATAGACCCGAGCAAGAGATGCTCCGCATCTAAAACTTTACCCAACACAGTCCTTTAACTAGGTAAAATTAGCGCAAAGACAAGGGAGGACGTAGATGGTTGAGCTTGTTGGTTACTAATTTACAATAACGAAAGAATGAGATCGAAGACAAACAGACAAAACAGGCTTTTGTGTTTTGTCTTCAATGATCGTAAACAAGGGAGGAAGAGCGCTGAACTGGCGTTTCATACTCTACCCTGTCTCTACGTTCTTCCTCCCTTGTCTTTGCCCTAATTTTACCAAGATGTATAGCCAACTAGCCCACCAGACGATTTTAATACAGTTCTTTGTGCGGGGAGGAAAAGCTATTGTGGAAAGGAAGTTGCCCCTCCCCTTCAGCTTTCCTATAGTCGGTTACAAGTCAAGAAGGCAGGAGAAGCTCCTCCCATAATCGTGATGCGACCGTTTGAAATCCATCCGCAGTCGAAAGAATAGTTCCCTGGAAACACCCCTTGTTCCGCTTCAATGAATAGATAATGGCTACAGAGTGATGCCAACTTGTCTCCAACCCCCCCCCCCCCCTTTTTTTTTTTAAGAAAGCGACCTTTGTATTCATCGGAGAGGAAACCGAGCCCCTGAAAGTGGCCTTTGTATCCATCGGAGGGGACGCTAATCTCCCAAAGTCGTTTTTGTTTCCATCGGAAACCAAAACGACTTCTAATCTCCTCTCGAGGGTTCCACAACGCTAAGTCAAGGTCGAAAGATAAAGCAAATATTCAAAGCAAGGCAAAACCCCTCCCGCGTTGGCCACGGCGTCACGGAAACGATGGACGCTATTGGATGGGGAGGTGGCGGAGGGATATATGATTCCCTTTGAGGGGCATTTGCCGCTACCTTCTTGACTTGTAACCTACTATAGTCTCTGCCCTCTTTCCCCTCGCACCGTCTTTCTTATGTTATATCTAGGGCTCCGTGTTTTCGGATAAATCCGAAAAACGCCCGCGGTAAAATTTTGGTCAATTCGGATTTATCCGATAAACTCGGAATGTTTCAACAATGTGACGTGTTGGGCTAGTTGGTTTGAGGTGTTAGTTCAGCGCCGTCCTGTCGTGTTTGTTCCTTTACTCTTGTCCAAGTTTCTTCCCAAGATGTTCTCCGAATGTTTATGTGCCAATGCCTACCCCCGAATGTTTATGTGCCAATGCCTACCCCCGAATGTTTATGCGCCAATGCCTACCCCCCACAGCCAAAAAAAAAAAACTTTTTTTTTTTTGGCTTAAGGAAAAAGCTTTTACAGCCAAAAAAAAAGTTTTTTTTTATTAATTTTGATTTGAACGGTGTTATTGGTCCTGGAAAAATGGCCCCCTAATTATCTTTCAAATCTCAGACCGTTGTCAAAAGGGGTCTTGCCGCTTGTCTCGTCGAGGTTGATTCAGGGCAACAGGTCATTGTGCATTCGGGTCACGACATAAAGCCACTCTCTTGGTTTCCAGTTTGAGCCATGCGGTTTGTGATTTAGAGAAAGGAGAAGGTATGTTTTTGTAAAAGTGAAAGCTATGAACCATAGAGATTGTATTAAATAGAGAAAAGGGACAGTTGAAACTCTCTACTACATCGTTAACCACTCCACCTCACGCGGCCGCGGGCTAAATTGATAGAATAGGATGGGATGAGTAAGAGCTCAGTAGCGACTGCCCCGGCAGTTTATTGATTTTAAGGTATCGACGTTTATCGAAGCAACACTTGTGTGCGACTTTTGTCGTGGGACAAATTCATATTGCCAATGGCAATGGCACCAATGTCAAATTCAAATGAAAAAATTTTAATCGATACAAGCGCGTTTTATTTTTTATCTGGCATACATTTACATCCGGTTATTATTTACATATTTATTTTCAATAGGAAACACTATGAAATTAAACTCCAAATTTCGAAGAATTGGGAATCAAACAAATATAAACTCCGAATCTTCGGCAAAAAAATTAACTCCAAAAAACACCCTCCGAATTTGCCGAAAAATAAACTCAGAAAACACGGAGCCCTAGTTATATCCGACTATAGTGGGACACTTGCGGGTCTCGCGCCAACAATCACGCTTTATATCAACGCAGACCATCTTCGGCACTCTGCCAAGATTCCACATTGACGTCACATTGCACATCACGTCACCTGTTACCTGGCATCAGCCGACACCACGACGCAAGTTAGTCGTGTCAAGACATGTTGCACAGTGACGTTATGCGTGACGCCAAGTGACACTGTGAGTCATGCGACACCATGCATGACCGCACATAACCACACACGAGACTGCTGATAATGGAAAAAATCAAAACAAGGCATTTATGCTAATTATGCCAGCAAGATCTCTGCTTATAACACCCTCATTGGCTCCAAAACACCGGAATTTTGATCCGGTGTGTTACTCGGTGTAGTGCAGACTCTAGGGTGCGCACTCACATCTTTCCCGTTCATTCAGTCCGTCTTCTTCGAAACGACACCTAAGCGGCTCCGATGTCACGCCCCAGCTGTCGCAGTGTTTCCACCTTACGGGCAGCGTAAGTGTATATTTTTGCACCCCCTACAACAAACACTCGTTAATTGCAGTTGAACCTTTTATTTATTGACAAAGTATTATAACTTATTTCTGCGTTACAAACAATATGTAAATAGTGTCAAAAGGCAGCATGAGTGTGCTGCAAGGCAAGACAACTGAACCACATTACTTCTCAGGACATTCCCAATATGCAACAGGTTCATAAAAAAATGGGCCTTGTGGGCCTGAAGTATTGTAAACGCTTCTGTTGGAAGGGAGCCAAAGAGCTCGTCCACCTGTTGGGTAACGTCCCCACGGCCTCTCAACAGCGTGTATACCACAAAGAGCACAATGCCTCCCTCATCTCTGCAGTCGTCAACCATCAATGTGAACGGTAGACGATGAACGCTGGGGCAGCGGAGGGCCAGGGATGCTTGCAGAAGCTGTTTTTCTTACTGGAAACCTCATACAGGTGAGATGGTGCCAGAAGGACACACCTCCACGCAGACATAAACTCTGAACTCTGCCAGAGCAGAGGAAAGCGTCCTGCAGTAGGAAGGGCCCGACAGAGTACTTCTACCGCATTGAGCTTAGTCGCACTTGACAAGAGTGCATCCCAGATGGAAAGTAGCTGGACATTGAACTCGATGCAGAGCGCAGAGACGACTCGCAGAATCTCTCGACTGGGACAGTTTGCACCAAGGAGACTGGTCGCCAGTTCTGTAGCACTCTGCTGGTTGAGTTCTTGTATGTCAAGAGGGACACCAAGCCTCTGCAGCATGGCTCTGTACGAGTTCATCCTGAGCTCACCGATACTTATTGCCGTGCATCCGTCTGTCGAGTCTCCAAAGCCGGCCAGAAGGCATTTGCGTGCCAGCACTTGCCTCTGCAGGCCTAAAGGGTTGTTCCCCACTGAAAGAATCTTATTCAGCAAGTCTTCGAGTTGCTGTGGGATGTACTGGATCAGGTGAATGAGGGCAATGAGATCAGCACTGTCCTCCCGATCATTCCTTGAAGAGGTCTCAAAAGTCAAAGTTTGGAAAGTCTGGTCAAGAGGACTCTCAGGAGCGCAGCATTGGAGCCACTTCTCAACCTTCCGCTCTACAATAGTATGAAACATCAAGGAACCAGGGGCATAGCTCTCTGCTATTTGGCTGAGGCAGTTGTAGATGCGTGAGGTGTCTGCAAACAGGCTGTGCCATGCGTTGCACTCCAGAAGCTTTTCCAGCAGCTGTTCGGTCTTTGAACAGAGGCCAAGGTATGGAGAGGTATCAATGCCGTAATGTTTCAGGATCTGCTCATTTCGGAGCTGCATGTATAGCCTCGTAAATTTGGCTTTCCTGTCCTTTGCTTCTTTAGAGTTCTGGCCAAGGCGGCTTAACGGCAGGTCAGCACAGGTCTTGGCAGCCCTCACTGCAGTGGGGCCCTTGGCCAGCTTCTTCAACATCATTCCCAGGCACGCAAGAAATTTGTCCAGGCTTGACATTTGGTCTAGAAGAGACTTGATGCTGACAAGGAAGTTCACATCCAATATGCTGCCTCCGTGCTTCTGGCAGCTCCATAGCACAACAGCGTTTTCCACAGCCATAAACAGAACGTCGTCCTTGTCTAGCCTAAGAATGTCGGCAACATCCATCCAAGCACTAGCTGTGTCAGGATGAATTTCGTTGTTGATGAACTTCCAAGAAGATAGTTGCAGAAGCAGATGGAATGGCAGTCGTGTTCGGAGACAGCGGGCAAGTCAACCAATGGGTGTTCATCGTACCATACATCCATCTCATGCTCAGATGGCAACCCATGTCTTCTGTAAGACGCCAAAAACTGGAGTACATGAAGTTCCCGCTGAACATTGCCTGTAGGTTCCTCCGATTTCGGCAGCCGTCAAGGTAGTCATAGCCAAACTGAAGGACTTCATAGCAGTAGCTGTTCACTTTGGCAAGTGCTTTCTTCACTGCCTTCAGTGCAGATGCCTTTGGAAGAGCTTCTAGCACAATTGCTGCATCAGTCAGGGTTTTGGACAAAGGTCGGTCCTGAAGGAAGTCCTCTTCAGCTTGAGTGCAAAGTAAGAACTCAAGCCTACCAGCAAGAGCAGGCTCGCTGTTCAGAGAAAATGACCTGCAATAATTTACAATGTCCTCTGTGTCAATTGAGAGGCATGTTACCATTGAGCTGAGAACACTTTCTAGTGCAGTGCGATCTCCTTTCATTGCCTCTGCAAAGCAAATAGACGACCTCGTCAGTCGATGACCCCAGTAGGCTCCTTTCAATGTGGCCTTGAACTTTGCTGCAGTGGACCATGTGACATGCAACAGCAAACCATAGCAAGCTCTTTTAAGAGCCCAAAGCTGCCATTGCACAGAGAAAACAGGGTTTCCAGTGACGCTGCCATAGCTTGTTTGCTGCCAAGGCTAGAGGCAAGCTTTTCACGAAAAGCATATCCAGATGTTTTTGTGCCACAGCTCGTGCAAGCATACTGAAAAGGGCACTATCAGCCTGTGTATTCATACCTCTGATTACTTCATATATGGTGGCACTGTGCAGGTATCATGGAAAGCATGCTCAACTGTTGACCAGCAAGGAGATGCACAGTTCGTCTTGTGATCTCGAGCAGAAATGGTTGCAGAGCAGCTTGAGCTTTTGCTTGACAATATCGAGTAGCTCAATTTTATGCTCCAAGAGAAGGTGCCACATAGCTTTCCCCAGGCTGTTGATGTTAGAGCCAATCTCCTCTCTCTCAAGGACAACACCTTGCCTTTCATACATTCGTCTCTGTTTCCAAGTTAGGTAGGGGTCAGCAAGTCTCAGTGGCGACACATTTGTGGCATCACATGCATCTAGAATCTGCATGAGTAGATCTGCCCACATCAGAATCTTGGTGCATCTTGTCAGCAAGCTTCCCTTGACAGTCAGGGACACTCGACAGGCAATTTCATGAACTTTGGAAATCACTCCCAACACATCTTTGCTCTTGCACAATATCTTATGCAAGGTCTCCAATACAGAGCTATGGAGGCAGGGTACTTCCAGCAAGCAATCACAAAATACTTGAAGTAGGTCATCTCTACCCAGATCAAGTGCTTTGCTGACCAAAGCCTCCAATGCAGACTGTACATTCAGTTTCAAGATACCTGCAAGATGTAGCAGCCTTCGAGAGGTGCGCTGTGGGGTGTCTTCAGCGCTTCTTTGAGAATCCAACCTCTGAAGACACTCTTGCAACACACCATGTCTGCCACCAGCAGACTCAAGGTTGGCAATGGGCACCTTGATTTCGTAATCCCGCCACAGAGTGATGATCTGCAACACCTGGTTCTGCATCGAGCTGTAATCTTCAAGCTTGATCTCCTGCTTCGTGTACAAAACAGTTAGCAGGTATTGCCAGCACTCCATCAGCTCCTTAGCTTTGCCCCCACAGGACGCAAAGTTCCGCGATAGGTGCAATCGACCAAACGTTGCCATCCTTGGGCCTAGCTCTCTCCAGGGTATCGGGGGACACTGTGGAGGGCATCTGCAAACCTGTCGATATCTCCCTTCAGAAGCAATCGCTCCATGTGAAACAGACAGACCTCAAGCTCTGTCAAGTTGCCCAGTGCTCTTGGCAACAGTGAGAGCATCTTCCAGAGCCATGGGCTTCTCCGAGAGCAGGATGTTCCTAATTAGAACCCTAGCGTCGCTGAGCTGTGTGCACCTCAAAAACTTCATGTCGTAACGTTGCAGGATCACGTTGACCTGCATTCTTTTGCGCTCCGTTTCGATTTCTTCGATGGCATGGCCCTGGAGAAGCGACCCTTGTTCTGCAAGCTCCTCCATGCCCTTGCTCCAGGGTACAGGTGCATGGCTGAGAATCTTCACAGCAATCTTCAGCCAGTGGTTGGGGTGATGTACGAATTTTGCCACAGCCAACAATTTTTCTTCCCAAGGTGCCTCCTGTAACAGCGGAATCTCATGGTAGCGTAAGGTGCGCTGAACATAGTCACTCAAAGTCTCCGAGACGTCCAACTCCTTCCTCTTAAGGTAGGGAAGGAGGAACCCTTCGAGAAGCAGATCCACTTCAGTCTTGGTGACAACCTCATCAAGGATTGAGAAGACTGCCTCTAGTATGTTTGGATTCTGAAGCTCCGGAAGAGTGACACGACATTTGTACTTGGTCCACAAAACTTCCAGGTCCCGAAGATTCATGAGAAGGTAGTAAAGCTTACACAGAGCGCTTTCTTCCCTCTGAATCATTCTTGGGGCACTGTACACTGCAAGCCAGCTTTTGGGAGGTAAAATATCCGCACAACTGGTCATCTGGTTGTAAACATTTGGCACAACTTCCAGAAGCTTCACTGCACCCGAGGGCCATGCTGCTTTTTCATTGAGTTCGATGCTAAGAGCTCTGCTGATGATCCACAAACAGACGCCTTGCACAGCTTCGGGCACATTTTGTAGAATGCAGGGCAGGAAGCTTTCCTCGAGCCATCCTACTAGAACCGACACCCGCGTTGTGCTTGGAACGGCGTTCAGAAGAGAAAGCACGGCTTCACAGTCCAGGCTTGCAACAAACTGATCCTGATGGCGAGCCCAGATGAGCAAGGCCGAAGGGACATCCTCATTTCTGAAGCAACTGCTCATCTCTTGAAGGAGATCGGCCCTGGAGAACGAGAGCCATCCACCCGTAGTTTGGATCGATTGCAAGAGGCGATAAGTTGTCACCCTGTTGAGAAGAGACGCGATTTCTGCACAGAGGGCATCGCGCTCCGCACAATCAGGGCATTCTGTAGCAGAGAGGTGTTCTTGCAGGAACAGAAAGAGCCCCACGACTGCACTTGACGTGGCAATCTGAGTCTCGACGCAACACCTCGCCACCCTCAAGGCGTCGGGAAGCTGCCGAATTAAAGAGTAAGCCTCTTCGAGCCTGGCACGCTCGCTCGTTTCATCCAAGGGGCTCTGCCGCAGACCGCCGAGTTCGTCCAAGACAAACAGCAGGTGGTTCCAGTGAACCTCTTCGAGGGGAAGTTCGTAGAGTCTGGCGAACTCCTCGGCTTCCAGAAACTTTTGCTTGCCAATGAGCTTTGCAAGACGCTGCTCCGGCAGGGCTTCGGACACAACCCTGACCCTGAGCTCGGCGATGCCGCCCCAATCTTTTTCGGCCATGCCTTCCACGATGCAGAAATCTTCCTGGTCGTGACCAACTGTAGCAAGCCAGCAAAATTCTTCGACTTCCAGGGAATAGAGCAGCTCCGACGTCGAGTACCTGCAGATTTTCAGCTTGCGGGGCGCATCTTCGTTCAGGACAGTCAAGACAGCAATCTTGAGACCCTGGTCAGTTCCGGCTTCGCAGCTCAGGGCAGCATCTTCAGACACCATGAAGTCGTCTATCCCCATCTCGCTCCAGGTTCGTTTAATGATGAGTGTCTTGAGGCATAGGATCAGTAGCTCCTTTTCTGCATTTAGAACCAGGAGAGAACAGTCGCTTTGAACCGCAAACATCTTCAGAGACTCCTGTTTTGCTCAGGCCGCTGAGGAGGCGGTAACTTCGCTTTTCGCCGATCGAAAAACAATACAAATCGCTTGGACTGCTGGACACCAGGAGGTCGTCGTCAACCCAGCGTGCCGCGGTGCTTGGAAACATTGTATCTTTGGCGGAAATCTTCTGGCCGAGATTGACAACCCGCACCTGCAACAGCGTCAGGTCAGGTTCTTTCGTGGCGGCATCGAGCTGAGAAAGAATTTCGTCGCTGATAGTGGCCACAATCATACTGTCCCCCGCAAGCACGAAAACGTTGTAGACGTCGTCGTCGTCTGCCTTGCGCACCTCGATAGAGCGAAACAGTTTCGTGTCGCCGTCAGATGGCGTCTTTCCCACGCGGAAGCTGACGATCTTTGAGGATTCCACAAGGACGACGTGCAATATTCCGAGTCTTTCACCGGCCAACAGGACGCCCGAAGCGACGTCGCTGCGTAGAGCGATGCAATCGACGGTCGATTCGAAGGTTCGGGAAAGGACAGTGGTCTGGTGACGCATGACGTTGACGACATTTTCGATTGCGATGGCAAAGTAGCCGCTCGTCGTGACGGCGTGAACCGGTGGCTGGTACGATACGCTGTTGACGCCGGCGCCGATGCCGATGGTGAACAGCGTGCGCGCCTCGTACAGTTCGCTACCGCCCAGCAGTTCGTTGCGGGGCCCGAAGTTGACGGTTTCGCCGTCCAAATTGAAGCACACTGTGTTCCACATCGCGCAGAAAGCTCTGTCGCGGACACCAAGATTCAGGGGTTGGGGCCGTTAGGTCGGTCCATACTCGAAAGCGGAGCCAAAAACTCGGATCGAGCAAAGTGAGGCGAGCAACGGTTGAGGAAAAGGAAAATACGAAGAGCGCGCGCGCAGTCTGTGGTTGCCAAGCTAGTCAAGCGACCATGCCAAATATAGGCAATAAAGTATTACCTACACCAAATTGTATTTTAAATTAACACATTTTTCGTAAACTGCAACTTAAAATTCGTTATTAATTTTTAATTATATGTTTCTCTTTAGTAAATAACATTGTTTGTTGATGTCAGACTTAGACTCTTTAAAGCATAACGAAACTGAAACCTGTATATAGTGGCCAGCGCGATTTAGCGCAAAAGCGCTAAAACGCGCTTTTGCGAGCGTTGCAGAGGCTGGCGGCATCGTGCTGAAGCGGCTGAAGACAGGCTTTCTACTCGCTCGTCGTCATTCGCCAATGAAGCTTTGTTAAAACCCTGTGAAAACGGTGGTACTTGCCTTTGAGAACACATGGATATTTTTACGAAAGCGCAGGAGTGGGGATTGAACCAATATTACCCTGCGCTGGGGTTGGCAATGCATAAAGCACCGTGCTTCAGACATTGTTAGGGTTCGGCATTATCATCTTTGAACCCAATTGATTCGGCTCATGACAATCGAGTATGTCACGGTGTCATGTGTGACTTGTGGTGCAAAGTCGTGATGTCATGTGAAGTCATGGTGTCTCAGTGTAAACCGTCTTGATGCAGTGAGTGTCACATGACAATGTCACATGACATCACAATGTCACATGATGTCAAAAGACCAAGTGACGTGATATTACTTTACAGCATGTCTTGACTACATGACGTCACATGACCCCGTGGCACATGATCAATCATACTGCCAATACAAAGTGCCACGAAAAGCCTCAATTTCTCATACATTGCAATTATGTATATACAATTTTATCAATACATAGAAATACAGCTGCCAATTTTAAAGCGCAGCTCTTAGGTGCCCGTTTCCGCGTATAGCGGCGTCGCCGTCGGCGTGATTGCCCTGCTAAATTTAGCGGGAAATTGAATTGGTGTTGAGGTCACGTGACGTCAATTTTCCTGCTAAATCTAGCGGAGAAACTGAATTTGTTCATGGATGACGTGACACAAAGTCATGTGACGTCATTTTCTTCACTAAATTTAGCGGGAAACTGAATTGGTGTTGAGGTCATGCGACGTCATTTTCCCCGCTAAATGTAACGGAGAAGCTGAATTGGTGTTGAGGTCACGTGGCGTCAATTTTCCAGCTAAATTTAGCGGGGAAACTGGGAGGAGGGGAGGGTATGGAGGAGGAGGGGCATACCCTCCTCCTCCTCCTCAAGAGCTGCACTCTAATTTCGCATTACAGAGATTTGTAAACGTCTTTCCTTTTTTTTTTTTATTCTGAAATGCCCGCTTTGTGATATTAACAAAGAATAAAATAAAAAAATACCATTAGCCGTTTTGAATTGGTTACCGTTATGTCATATTTTTTCCAGTTCAGTTCCAAGATGGCAGCAAAGATATCGGTTCGGTTCAGCTAAAAATAATGGTTCGGTTCCGGTTCAGTTCCAGTTCGACACCCTGCCAACACTGCATATTACACATGATGCGATTCAAACCTGCAAATCCTAGAGTGACAATCAAGATTGGTTACTTGCCCTCTTGACCTGTTGATTCCTGCACAGTACATTGATGGTCATTTCATGTCACCTGTAGATGACGTGGTAAGATTAACCCAAAGAAACATCTATCCAGACATCAACAAAGTCTACACGCTGGCAATCTCAGCATGGTTGGATTCAGGCGAGCTTCCTTGATATGTCAATAGTGCTCTTCATGCTTTGCAGCTTCCTTGTTGAAATAGGTATGGATGTTGTAGAAAAAGAACAAGTATGGTACCCCCGCTGCAAGTATTGACATTGTATAGCTAGGCTGTGATGCCCCAGCATCTCAGTTTCGCTGCCAAGACAGGCACGGCAACCCACTTCCTGAACACCGGTGCTCTACAAGTCCCAATAACTACTTCCAAACGATGATTCTCCAAATATTCCAACGAGATATCCTCAGACCAGGCGTGAGGGGAGATAGGACTTTCGGATGCCATCAAATTGAAATAAAAAAACTGTATTTTGCAGCAACAAGTAAAAACAAAAGTTGCTGTTAGCATTTGCACAAAATGTCCATCGTTTCTCTTTTTCCTTGTTTTAAGATTTTACAAAAATATATGGTTGGGAAATCCTATGCAACAGATGAACACAGTAATTTGGAAGTAGCAATGCTCTGCTGAGGTTTTTGAGTGGTATTTAATTTTACAAACAATGTGCAATGGTTTGACAAAAAAATAAAAAGCCATCATATTTAAGCAATGACACGGTCACTTTTCCACACAGAGCAAACTCCATCAATTCACTTTTGGCACAATGGGAATGCACGTGAAACATACGCTTCCATCCACAGCCACACCGACTGCACTTTCTTGGGGGGCATCACCATTCCTATGACAAGAGTGACCAGAGACACTAAAAATCTGCAGCTTTCACCATTCGTAAGCATTCCATACTGTACTCTACATCACAAACATCTGCAGCATCTGCTACAGCAACAAAAGCGTGACCACGATTCAAAGGTCTCTGGAAAGTGCTCTTAGGCACAAGTTCTCGTACAAACGAGGCATTCCGCTGAGCTAGGCTTGGGCGCCTGTGCCTGGCTATGCTGTCATAATCTGCGAGCTGAAGTAAAAATGTGCTACCAACAGCGACACACCGTGCGAACACAGTGACCGTGACAGGGCGAACTCAAGTCTGGCCTGAAATGGCGCCTTACGTCTTTGCTGTAAACGGGCAATTTGGCCAGTGTATTACAGCTGCTCACCTAAGAACCGTTTACATTAAAATCCACCCATCTCAAAAACAGGAGGGAATTATTGAGCTCACATCAAAAACTGCGGCATGAGCTTTCAGTTCACGTGCTACCGAGTTGTAGTGTTTATGCACTAATCCACACAATCTATCTTCTAATATGTGCATTTAGAGGATGAATAAGAAAATTACATAAACCATTTTAAAGAAAAGCAATGTATTCCATATTCAACTAAGGCTACAAAGAGCAAACTGTCCTAAAGGGCACATCTGGTTAATTTTCAATGTTAAGCAAACAAAACAGTTCTCTTAAGTATCGTCTGAAAAGACCACACGCCAAATGTTTCAATCTAATTCTGCCTAAAAGTTGATGAAATTGTTTAAGTTTTAGGAGCGCGAAAGTGCCAAAATGTGCTAATCCTGGCGGGCGAGGCGCAGCGTAGCCAAAAGCACGGTCAATACCACCATGTCGGCACAGCCTATCTTGCATACCTATGTCATGCTCAAGGAGATTCGTTTGCTTGTTTTGTACTTTTCAAGCAAACACCACAGATGGCTTTAGCAGTGCGCTTATCAATGGCCACGTAATTCGCGTAACGCACATGCACTTGTGTGCTCCTGTGCGAGACAGACAGTTTGCGACGTTGAGTGCGGCTTACTTCTACAAACCTGTCGCAACTTATTAACATGTGGTTCACTAAACTTCGCTTTCTAGGCTGCGCCCGCAGCCTGGTTTGTGACGTCACGATTAGTACTACGTGGTTAAAGCATGGAGGTGATGACACAGGAGCAATGTTGCCCGCCGCAGGCAAGGCTTTGGTTTGTGGCGAGCATTTAAACGAAAATTGAGCAAACAATAATACACATTTTCGGAAAGAAATTACGTAGAACCGTTTATTAAAATCTTGGGATATATCATCAACCATTGCCTCCAATAAAGTTAGAATTAAAACCGGAGCTGTCCTTTAAGCCACTTGAAATTGAAATATTGAACCATTTCACATTTCTAAATCGGACACAAAAAAGTCAGGAGCTGCTGCAAAATAAGCTTGGTAACCCAAGCAGGATTTGACAAGGTTTCAATTGTGAACACAACAAGGGGTCCCCATTGATGTCTACCATAGTAGGTCATTAATGTCAAAAACATTTAATGGTTATCGAGATAACTTTTTCAATTCTTAATGGCTACAGCTTGCCATGCAATGGTATGTAGTAAACTCCACACCTAAAAAGCACAATTCAATACGGCTGGGGTGTATTTAAAGGCTACTCATAAAATTCTGCTGAAATCCAAGTGAAAGAAAACAATATCAATGGGTAGCACAATGAGGATAACATTGTAGTTGGCAACAAGGCGACTTTTGGGGCAGACAGAGGTGGGACTTCCTGCACAACTAGTGAAAATCTATGAAGAGAATCTGAACAATGGACCTTTTTCAAGTAACGAGCGCTGTCAGGGGTGTTGTCTGCAAACTACAAATGAAGGGCAACCCAACATGCCTTTGCCGCCAGAACACACCGGCATCGTGCCGTTGTATCGGTTTTAGTTGCGTTTTATGACCCATGCTACCGACGCTCAAAAAAGAATCGTCAAGGAAGACGAAATATGCGCAAAGACAGATGCTGATAATTATTGGTCGTGAGGAACAGTGCCCTCCGAAAACGGCAACAGCAGGAAGCGAGGACAGGGAAAGGGCATATGCATGCGCAGGAGCTTACTGGAAAAAAGTCTATTATCAGCGATGCCACCAAGGCATATCGTAAAACCATGTAGGAATGAGACTAACAAACAAAGACATGCAACAAAATGACCTTGAACAACATGATCGGGCCGATAAAAGTGAAAGATCAGAGACCATTTCGGTGGGCAACACGATAAACTCGTACCCCGATGCGACACTTGTCCATAGTAGCAGTTTGGTGCAATCCACTCATAACGATATCAGATATAACGATGTACTGCTTATAACGATCAATTTCTACACCAGAAACTCTCACTTTCTAGTCAAGATACCACGATAATCGGTCATAACGATTGAATTTTCGTGTTTTCTTATTATCGCTATAAATGAATTGCACCGTAATAAAATTTACCCCCATGTGCAAAGACTGTCGCAACAAAAGATTGCAACCACGACTGCCTCCTAACAAAGGTGTGCTCGTCTAATATAGCTCTTCCAAGTGACTAATGTGGAATCGTGACTGCTTGCACATTCCGAGGGCAATGTGTCGGAAGTTGATCAACCTACAACTGTATACGAAGAAGGGATCTTGGGTACCTAAAACACTCCAACAACCTACAAACTATCGTGATATTCAGGTACTACACTACACGTTTCAACATGGTCTACAAAACAATGATAAAAACATCACTCCACACAGGAAGAGATCCTCCGATGTTCGTGAGCCAGATGGATGGATCGTTTTCCGGCTAATCGCAAATCGAAATTAAGAGTCGACGAGAGTGCCCGGTGTGAAAACCCACGCCACGGAAGGACACGAAAATTCACATCGACGGGAGGAAAGTAAAACAGGAACATTGAACTACATAAACTGTGGTGTCTGGAACGCATCTCTGACTAGTGCGTTTCCCGCGTCCATAACAGTGGTCTCTGAATTTCCGCTCGATCACGTTATAGAAATGTCACATTGTCGCCGATTGCGATCCCAGTAGTGTCACAATAGCGGAGGCGGATGTGGCAGAGGATGTGGCAGACGCCTGTTCCGTTGCTAGTCGCTCTCGAGCTAGACACTCCTTAGAAGCTTCGGCAGCCGGGAGTTGAGATGTCGTGGCGACGGGGACACTTGCATTCTCTCGCGCTTTTTTCCGGAACTTCTACGTCCAACCACCAGGATCGCGACATCCGACGCGACGACACTGACGCTCCAGCTTTTGCAACGTCATTTGCTGCCACTGCGGGGCCACTTTCGACGCACGGGCGGAATAGAACGCCAAGCACACCAGTCAGAGATCCATTCCACACACCGTACCACAACAGCGCCGCCAAGACCTTCGTTAAGACCGTACGCACTATTTAAACGATCCCGTAAATGACTGCTCCGTAGAGTAAATGAATCTGTACATCGTCAGTCACGATGGAGTGACAGGTAAAAGTGACCGGCAATCCCGGCGATTCGCGCAAGCAACGTCTAACGTCGCTGTCCTATCAACACGGGCCCCACCAGCGGCGGAACGCCGGACTTCAGGGCTGCGTCTGCTGCGGCTGAGGCCGCGGGGGCGCGTACGGGCAGCCGAGGAACTGGTCCGAGATCCGCCCCGCCTCCCTGAGACCACTGAGGAGGGCCCCGTGGACTGTGGCCGGATAGTTCCGTATCGTGTGCTCCCGGCGAAGAAGAGGCGTGGGAGCGACTGCGGCTGTGCGGCGCCTGGCACGACTGATGGCGGGGTCACCGGCGTGGCCAGGATGTCATAGTCACTGCCGGACGCGCCCGTCGCAACGTAGGAGTAGGATCCACGAGACCAGGGATCCGCGCGCCACCGCGTGACCACCGTCTCCTTGGGCTGCGGCACGCTGCCGAAGATGCCCTTGAGCACGGCCAGGCAGCGCCCGACCACCACATCGTCACTGACATTCTCCATGATGGCCGCCGCCTCGCCCGCGACGAGCGCAAGCAGCACTGGCGCCCGGTAAAGGTTCCAGAAGAGGAAGAGCTCGCCTCGGCTCGCCGTGGTGCTGCCCACGTGGCCGAACAGGTTTGCATTGGGGTCCCAGAAGATGCGGTCGAAGCAGAGCACCACTTTGTTGAGGTTGCCAAAGCCAAGGCGCTGGATGGCACTCACCTTCCACTCGGGGAGCGGGGGGATGAATTGGACTGTGTTGGGGAGGTTCGACGGGCCCTGCACGGCCTGCTTCATGACGCCGAGCGGCAGCGTGCTCAACACGGCATCCGCCTTGAAACTGACCAGGCCGCCGCTGCTCCGTGTGTTGGTGGCCAGGACCTCGACGCCCGTGCTACTGTGCCGGATCTGCTTGACGGCCGTGTTGAGCCGGATGTCCACTCCTCGGCGAGCGCCACGGGCACACAGGAGTAGCCATTGCGGACTGTCAGGTGGGACCCCGTGAACTCGAAGTCGTCGTCCTGGTCCCAGTGCTTGAGGGACAGGTTGTGGAGTGGCGTGGCATTGGCAAACTCGAGGTTGGCGAAGTGCCAGTCAAGGACCTGTCGGTCACGTGACGAGAGGTAGACGTCGCTCGGAGGCGACGCCTCCAGCTCCTGCAGCTTGTCCTCGATCTCCCGCTGCTGCTCAGCGAGCTGGTCCCACTCGCGGCAGGCGCAGCTCAGTTCGTGCTGCTTGCTGCGCAGCACAAACTCCTGCGTGACGTCCCGCTGCAGCTTTGAGTCGGCCAGGTCACGGTGCTGCTGGCGCAGCAGCTCCATGTGCTCACGCAGCTGGAGCATCCGGTTCTGGTTGGCCTTGAGCTTCTCCTGCATCTCGAGGATGAGCTTCCAGTGCTCGATCTGCTTCTCCTTGACGTGCTTCTCTTGCAGCTTGATGACCCACTCGAGGGCCTGGCCCAGCGACACGGGCTTGCTCTGCACGTAGTTGAAGTCCAGCTGGTGGGAGAGGTACGAGGTGGCCTCAAGGAGACGGTTGAACTCCCGCTCGCACCATCTCGTCCTTGTCCTTGGGCACTGTGGCGCCGTTGGACTCGTACAGCGGACACTTCTGCCGGATCCGGTGCAGCTCCATCTTGATCTGGCGGCTGAGCACGGCCACGGGGTTCCCACCCAGTCCAGTCACGACCATGGCGCCCAGGTCCGCGATGTAGCCGCCCTTGCGGAAGGTGGCGACGCGGCCGCCAACGCGGTCGCGGGACTCGAGAACAATCACCTCCATGCCGAACTGCTGGAGCTGCTGGGCGGCCGCCAGGCCAGAGATGCCGGCGCCGATGACGATGATCTTGCCGTGCTTCTTGGCAGGGGTCCCTTGATGCGCTCGTACACGCCGAAGTTGATGAGGCCCTGGCGCTCCAGGTAGGCGTGGATCCGCATCACGAATGGGCCGTCGCTGTTGTACGGCGGCTCGATCTGCGGCAGCGCGTTCTCGAAGATCAGCTGGAGCTTGGGGTTCTGCAGCCACAGCTGGAGCAGGCGGTTGCGGATGTGGAGGAAGACCTTCTGCGTCTGCGGGGCGCCCTGGGCCACGTCCGGGAAGCAGGCCGCCTCCTGAGCCGTCATCTTGTCGAAGGGAAGCCGACTCTGGAAGGCAGCCCTCCAGACCGGTGGGGTCGTCCTGCTCGCTGTCAAGGTCTTGGGGCTCCCCGTCCGGGTGGGACCGCGGGTTACCTCCGCCGCTGTGGTGGTTCGTCGGCGCTCCCGTTGGCGTCGATGTCGGTGGCAGTGCCGTTGGAGCCTGCGACGCCGCGGCTGCTGCCGCCGCCGCTCGAGCCTGCTGCTGGTGTTGTTGCTGTTGCTTACTGTGGTTCATGGCGTCTTCCTCGGGGCAGTAGCCGTCTTCGCTCGGAGCTGCGGCGGAGGATGCGGACGAGCCGAGGGTGGTCGCCGCGCCGAGCGCCGCGCCGCCAGATTTTTCGCTCGCCGTTTCTTTGACGTCCAGACGGGCCCGGCGTCGTCGTGTCGTGCGTCTGGCGTGGTCGTCCGCGGCTTCCCGGGGTTCTCCCGACGTCGAAGGATCGGTGATGAGCGGTTCTTGAGGGCTGAGTCGCTTCCTGTCGTCCGATGAACTCATGTTCCCGTGCGCCGCAGATCCGGCGCGCAGTCACTAAGCGCGTTTTCGCATCGGGCTTGAGTTTTCTGGGCGCGATTTGAGCGAAGGAATCTCGGGTTTTGACTCTAAAATTAGTATATTGAACGAGGAAGGCGCATAAACCGTTAGTTTTCCAGCATTGAAAAACAAGCCCCGCATCGTTACGCAGAGTCGGGATATCCGCAGTTTCGAATTTTAAAATGCCTTCATTTACTGGTATTATTATTTAAGCACTTCAGTAAAAAAATGTTTGTATTAGTTTGTTGTTTTCGTATAAACTACACTTGTTAGAAAATGCTATATTGCAGTTTTTCTAGTTTACGAAACGACGCTTGCAAGTTTTGGCGCCAGCATAGAGTTATTGGCGCCAGAAGCTATGATAGCGGTTGTTGAAGCCAGATGGCGCGGCCAGTCTTCATTTTCGTAGCGTTTTGCCAGTTCTTTGGGAAGGCGGGTATTTTGTATTTTGTTACTGCTTTGAATTTCTTCGTCTCCAGATCGCAGCCAGCGGGCTCGCGGAGGTCTTCCTGGCCGTTGTCCGCTCCCAGCAAGCGATGGAGATTTCTCACTGTCGCCCGTCGGGTCGCTCGGTTCTTGGATTTCTAGAAAATGTCGCTCATCGTCTTGGTCGCTTGCTCCCGCCGCTTTCCTGCGGTTTGCCTCGTCGCGCGACTGACCGAGCGACAGCGAGGGACAGCGAAGCGGGTCGCCGTCGCTTGTCTCGCAGGGGCGGATCCAAAGGGGGGGGGGGGCGGCCGCCCCCCCCCCCCCAACAGAGTCGAACCCCCCCCCTTCCCTCCCCCCTTCTCGAAGGTCAATTTTACATGGGTGAGTCCCCGAAATAAAACTGACTACCGGCCTGCCAGGTGGTAGAAGGCTCGGTACTCACTACTCAAGGACGAGGATTCAAATTAGGGTAGGTCACACCCTAACAGGCACACTTGTGCTCTGAACTTGGAGAACCACTCCGACGCTTCAACCGAGACTGAGGTCCGTGGCGGTGGTTTCAAAGCACTGACAGGGTGCTTATGCTCGCCGAGGTTTTTAGTTGTACATGACATATGAGAGCCCAACTACCCAGAACACAATTTGCGACTCGAAATTCGGTTTCTTTCCGCCCGAAAGCCGCCGATCAAGAACTGGCCGGTTCGAGTCTCGCTCACTCTCTTTTCCGTGGTCACGGGCCGTTTTCTAAGGTATCGATGTGACCACCAAATTTAAAGAAAGTCGTTGGTCACTGAAGGCACACACTCAATATTAGAAATAGAAAAAAAATATTAAACCCATTTTCTGTGGCTTCTAAAAAACTACAAATACGCTGATTGAAAAAAAAAAAAGAGTTCCACAGAGAACTGTAAGCATTCTGTAGCGTGCGTCGTTTCGCGCACTGTGGTTTCGCGTATCGTGGGGCTCGCGGGGACCATTATGATTTCACTGTGGCGGGGACGGCGATGGCAGCGGACGACGGGCGTGGGACCCCTACTTCAGAACTGTCGTTCGCGGTACCGGCGAATTCTGTCTGCCTTTAAAAGAGAAATTGGGAACCGATCAAAAGAAGTGGTATCCATCCCGTACGACACGCCCGACCACCAAGCCGATTTGCACGAAGACGTCGCCGAGCCGTCGCTCCTCCTCGTGGCTGAAGACATCGCTCGCGCAAACGTCAAGCACGACGTGTCTACTTCGAGTTGAATATGCACGCGTACGATTTCTTTACTAGGTGCGAATGTCGCCAATCCGTGGTGCTTCCCGACTTCGACCCGGGAGTGCTTTTGCTGAAGGAAAATCGGCTGCAAACTTTCCAACTTGCAGTTTACCGGCTGAATTATTACTAAGGAAAGAGATCCTCCAGTACTAAAATCTTCTAATAGCTCTAGCCCAATAAAAAAAAAAAAAACATTTGTGGGAAAGAAGGACATTACACGCGGCGGGACCGGGTTCGATCCCCAATAAAAGCGTCTTTTTTTTTTTCCAAACGTTTTTTGATGTTTTCATTTCTTTTTTACAATTATCACTGAAGAAACAAACACAAAAATAACAAACAAATGTTGTGGACGAAACGTCGCTGAATTAAATGGGATGGGATTTCCTTTTTGACACCTGCGAACTCAATGTAATCACTTTCCACAAAATGCAAGGAGCATACAAATCAGGTAGCGTCCGCTTTCCGAGGTGCCCGTAAATGTTCTCCAGGAATTGCAGCCAGCCATTGGTCCCGATCCCGTTGATCTTTCGTAAACTCTGTCGCACAATGCCACTTTTTTTTTTTTTTTTTTTTGACGCAGGACAAGTTCTTTACGCAGCATCTTGGGTGTATTCTTTTCGGAGACGATCATAGAAATTCACCACGGGCACTCACTACTCATCTCCATCTCCTCAATGTACAAAACAACTCATTTTGGAGTACAGTACAGCGAGCTGAACAAACATAACTGCAAAAGAATCGCACGGCAAACAGTTCCCGCTACGCCACATGTCGTCTGCTACGCAAAGAGAGAGAGAGAAAAGAAAAGCGCACGGTCGGGTGTAGCCACGTGACTTCCGCCACTCACTCTCTTCTCTCCACTCCTCCGACTTCCGTGCACGGGTTTCGGTTTTGGTTCCGAGCAGTTGCGTCTTTTGGATTTATTAAAAAAATACGCTACTCTGTTGCAAAATATTAATTGGGTAGTCCTCCGACAACATAATAAAGCGCCTGGCAAAAAATGAAAAACAATTTTTTGGGGGGTGTTAGTGTACCTTTAAAGCAATACTACAACGAAATTTTGGCGCTCATTTTTTGGTCTATATGTGTTCAAAGGAGCAGTATCACATCGAACATACCAATATCTTGTTAAAAAAAAGTCTCGAAAAGGAATTTTAAAACGAATTAAACGATTAGCAAAGAGCACCTGGTGGATGTCGCTAACGCCTCGTTTGTAATGCCCGTCAGTCTAGGAACCTTGACAGCTAGTGACGGAGAGTCGTCTCGCCTCCGGCCACGACGAGAGAAGAGGGGAAGGAGGAACTCCCCTCTTCCCGAGAATCTCTTTTGTGTGTCGCAGAAGTCGCTATTGTCCCCCTACAAGATTATAGAAGATTAACCCGTCACTCAAAATTCGTACAAAAGCAGCCGCTTCGGCTGGAACTAAAGTCACACCGATCCGTGACTTCAGCTGGAACGACTAGGCCATCCTCTCGACGTCAGCCTCGCCGTAGCTTTGCTCGTCCTGAGACAACCTACGTGACGATTGCGTTGAATCATGAATGTCACGCGCTCTCCGCTGGGCCTTCTCCGAGCGCTTGCCAGAGTGGGCCGTTTATAACGAAAAATACAGCCATCAGGCTCAAAATACAAACGTGCGATTGTCATTTACGGATATTGTGGATCATATTCAACCTATTTTTGAACACGACGGGAATATTTCAAATTTCGTTGAAGTATTCCTTTAAGTCGGCGCAGCGGCGCAGTGTGGCTCTGCGGCGCAACCGGAGTCCTGTTTATACTACTTTAGACCCCCCCCCCCCCCCTCAAAAAAAAAAAAAAAGAAAAAACACACACACACAAAGTTTTGGATTCGTTTTTGTTGTCTCGTCGCTTGCCAAATCGTTCGTATGCGGTTTATACTTCATAATGCGTGTCCTCTCGTTATATTATTTATTGGACATTGTCATCACCATCAGTAGATCCCAACCTCGAACTGTACAATCCGGAAACCCCCAAGGCACAGTACTTGGTCCGACCCCTTTCTCAATTTTTATCAACGACATTATGTATGCAGATGACCTAACCCTCCATCAACCGACCGATGCGATTTCAGGAAGTCTATAACCAACTGCAACAAGACCTTGATCACGTCCAAGCCTGGACCATCAGAAACAAATGACCACCAAGTGTATCAAAATATGCTACAATTCACTTCACCACAAAAAGAAAAGCACAGAATTAACCAGTAATATTAACTCTTAACGGAACTCCGGTTGAACGAAAGAAGAGAACAGTTCTGCTGCTGGGTGTCACCCTCGACAGTAAATTCAGCTTCACTGCACATGTCCACTCCGTCGCCTCGCGTGCACGACGGATGCTGGAATTGGTGCAAACCATTAGCAAGGGTCTGGGGCCCGCTGTGCTCGCGCAGTTGTACACTGCGCTGGTTCTGCCCCTATTAGAGTATTGCTCGCCCCTTTGGTCACCACAGGGATTGAGTAATGCGTATTCTTGGGCGAGTTGGTACTGAAACTTTGAGAACACGATAGCGCTTCAAGACAGGGACGAGATTAAGAAGGAAACAACACGATGCGCTAACTTCACCTGTTTAATCCTCAGACATCCACAGGGATCCTCGGCCCAGGCGACACCATGGAGCTCACTATTCAGCGGCGAGCAGCTTACGGCATCTATTGCCGAACCTCAATTCCTCGCCTAATGCCGCGTGACGTCCCGACAACTCAGCTCTTGAGAGCAGCCAAGTAAAGCACACTGTACCACCGGCGTGATGTATAGTCACCCTTGCGGCCCTGGGGTCCCGCAAGACGACCTTCGCTCTGTACCCCGGCCGCAACGAACGGACCGGACGCATCGACCCAACGGCATGACAACTCCTGTCTCCTCTGGGGTGTGAGACTTTGGAGGTCCCTGGCTGACGCCATCACCAGCCTGCCTGTCAAAAATAGGGACGAGGTAACACAGCTTTGCAAGGCAGCGGCCAAACACCTCAAAATCTACCACCCACGAATGTCTCGCCTACCTCATCCAACTTTACCCAACTCATCTTTCAACCTCTTTACCATCCCATCATGAACAACATTCCGCACGCATCACGCCAACAAGCTTCACATCGCCATCATTGTCTACTTCAAGCTGGCCACATAGGAACATGGCCGGCCACGCCTTTTATATGGCCTGTACCTAAACGCACAAAGAAAGAAAGAAAGAAAGAAAGAAAGAAAGAAAGAAATTATCTATCTATCTATCTATCTATCTATCTATCTATCTATCTATCTATCTATCTATCTATCTATCTATCTATCTATCTATCTATCTATCTATCCATCCATCTATCCATCTATCTATCTATCTATCTATCTATCTATCTATCTATCTATCTATCTATCTATCTATCTATCTATCTATCTATCTATCTATCTATCTATCTATCTATCTATCTATCTATCTATCTATCTATCCATCATATCCATCTATCTATCTATCTATCTATCTATCTATCTATCTATCTATCTATCTATCTATCTATCTATCTAATCTATCTAATCTATCTAATTTATGAATTTGGTAATGGCCTATATCAGGGGTGGCCAAACTGCGGCTCGCGAGCCGCATGCGGCTTTTTGCGTGTTAAAGTGCGGCTCGCGGCTTCCTCCACTGCACCCCCTCCCGGCACCTCCCAAAACGAGAAATGAAACAAGACAGGTTGCGGTTTGATGGTGTTAGTGCTACCTTACGTGCAGTTGGACAGCTTTTGACTGGGATAGATTGAAAGTAGTTCGAGTTTCGATTATTGCTCTGGACGAAAGTTTGCCCCCCCCCCCCCCCCCCCCCCCCGCGGCTCTTGGAAGTTTCGTGGTTTTGTTTGCGGCTCTTAGGCCAAGTCAGCCTGGCCACCCCTGGCCTATATCTTTTCACCTTAGGATGGAGGGACAAATATGTCTTATTTTCAAACGCAGTGAGTAATATGACGCAACCATATATGTCAAAGAGATTGTATTATACCTTTAATAAAAGGACGCAGAAAGCTTATCATGTAAATAAATTAAAAGGTACAATATATATATATATATATGGCTCCGCTGTTTATTTGGCTTTGGGCGGGTTCGTAAAACTTTGATTCTTTGAATCATTGGATTAAGTACGGTTCATTCATCTGCATATGTTCGTTTATATAAATATTCTTTTTTTAATGACATTGATTTTGTTTTAGCTTTTCTTTTCAAGTTTAGTGTTGTTTCTTTTATGTAAACGCTACTTAAATTAACAATACTATTTTTATTTCAATAGGGTTAGATACAAGCGTTCATTTTACTCGTACCTTGAATAGTGGTACATCGAAAGCTAGCTCGATTCAAACTTGGCCCATTATTGTTAAAGGCGCAAGATTCAAGAATTTTTATTTCATAAAATAAAATAAAATAACACACCTCTAGCGAATTTTAACCCTTCTTTACAAAAATTTTAAAGCAGTAAAAATAGTCTATAATTGATGTGAGAAAAGGAAAAATTAATCTTAACGTTGCGAGACTCCAAAATGTGTCACTAGCGAAAACTACAAAAATCGAAAGACCTACTTTCTGCCCTTTCGAAGCCCAAAACTCATGAACAGAATATTTTCCGTAGTTTTCATTTGCAGTTTGTTCTGGTCCCTCTCTCTCTCTCTCTCTCCTCTCTCTACACACACACACACACACACACACACACACACACACACACACACACACACACACACACACACACACACACACACACACACACACACACACACACACACACACACACACACACACACACACACACACACGCACACACACACATGCGTGCGTGTGTGTTTTCCTTTATTTTCAGCACTTCGCTCTCTCTCTCTTTTCTCGATTTGAGAAGAAATCACCCGTATGTATTCACCCAGCTTTTTTTTTTTTTATGCTTGTCTAGGATTATGCATTTAGGTTTTCCCTCATTCATATTTGCTTATTTATTTTCCGGCCCTCGAAACAGCGATAGATCCCCGATCCGGCCCCTTAGCCAAAAAATTTGGAGACCATGTTCTAAACGAAACGCATAAATGAATCCACATACCTGTGCTGCGTGTGATAAGTGTAACATTTCTACTGATCACGGATGATAAAGTTAGTATTTGAGCCCGACCAGAAGGCCAATATCGATTTTGCATAAACTTTCCGCTACTTCTTTTATCGCATCTTTGCATCTGCATAAATGCTGCAGATGCATTTATCTTTCAAGGTATTTCAGTGTCCGCGAGGCAACAAGATACCTGTCACATAAAAACGATCGTGGACGGCGTAAATTTTGTTTCGCTCAAGATTTGCATCGCATTCTTACGCAAAGTTTCCTTCTTTTCTTCCTATTTGCAAGATACAAAATACCTGCGTTTGACCGCGACCTACTGAGACAAGACCGACTTTTAACTGCTTATGACCAGCTGCATTGCTTCGGAGCGGGTCGTAAGCCGTCATGAAGGCTTAAAGGCCGTCGTACACTTCGCGCTTTCCACTTTGGCCGCCTCCTCCTTCCTATATCCTCTACACCCAGTAATGTACACTACACTACACTGTATAGCTGGGGTTCCGTGTTTTTGGGAGCTTATTTTTCGTCGAATTCGGAGGGTGTTTTTCGGAGTTTGTTTTGCCGATGATTCGGAGTTTATCGGCGTTTATATTTGTTTGATTCCCAATTTTCCGAAATTCGGAGTTTAATTTCGCGGTGTTTCCTATTAAAAATAAATAAATAAATAATAACAAGGTGTAAACATCTGCCAGATAAAAAATAAAACGCGCTTATATCATTATTTTTTTTCAGTCGAACTTGGCGTTGGTGTCATTGCCATTGGCAATACTAATTTGTCCCACGACAAAAGTAGCGCAAAAATGTTGCTTCGATAATCGTCGATACCTTAAAATCAATAAACGCTCGGAGGTAGTTGCTAGGAAGCTCGTAGTCATCCCATCCTATTCCATCAACCTTTCCCACGGCCGCACGAGGTGGAGTGGTAAATGATGTAATAGAGAAGTTTCAACGGACCC
This sequence comes from Ixodes ricinus, assembly GCA_037355805.1. Taxonomy (NCBI): domain Eukaryota; kingdom Metazoa; phylum Arthropoda; class Arachnida; order Ixodida; family Ixodidae; genus Ixodes; species Ixodes ricinus. Next base: position 208,493 of record JAZHYW010007003.1, read on the forward strand.
CTCGTCCCTATTTTATACAATCTCGATTGTCCATAGCTTTCACTGTTACAAAAACATACCCTATTCTTTCTCTAAATCACAAATCGCATGGCCCAAAAGGGAGACCAAAAGAGTGGCTTTTGTCGTGACCCGAATGTAACGTTACTGGAGCAAGCTCAGTTTCACAGCTCCGCCTGCGACGTGGGCTCAGTGGCGGTCACGAGAACTAAGCAGCGCTGCAGTCGAGTCTTGCTTCCGGGTTGTCTAGCCCGCCAAGTTTGAATAGCAATACTTGAGCTTGGGCGAGTTGGTGATTCGTGCCAACACTTCACAGCGCAAGGAAACAGACGCACACAAAAATAAATTTCAAACACTCAAAGAAAGAACTCTCACACGGCGCTGACTCTCAGCTCTTGTGTTATTCGTGTGTATATTACAGTGTTGTACGGAACGGCGTTCCTGGTATCCGTTCATTTTAGGAGGAACGAAGGAACGCCGCCGTTCCATTTTGCATCGGTGGAACTGGAACGGGAACTGGTTGCATTTTTACTAAAACGAAAAAAAGGAACGGCGTTCTGTCCAATGGGGTAATTTTATTTCCTTCCTAAGAGGGAAATTCTAAAAAAAGTATAAAAACAATATCATTACAAAAAGCAGAGGCTTGTTAACTTTTCTGTGGTTGTTGTTACTTATCTTAGGGTTTATATTGGGGAGTTCACGCTTGGTAACAGTTGGGCACACGAGAGCTAGTGGACATTGATTCTTTTTTCAGTGCACAAGACTGCGGTACAACAAAAAGCGAAACTTTTAGTCGAAGGAAAAGACACAGAAAGAGGGACGTCTCAAACTCAGCTACTTTCTTTGCTTCCACGAATCCTCATACACCCAGTAATCTAAGGCTGACTACAGCCATCACTAAACTTTCGCAAAGAGACCTACAGTTGCAACAAAAGAACAGGTTACAAGACATCAAACGCACCCTTGTAACCCGAACATTGGTCACTTAAAAGATGCACAAAAATTAACCTTTGTTCCCTAATTGTCCTCCACCTTCAAACTGAACAACGAATCCAATCTTCAGGAAGAAGGACTGGTAGTTTCCAAGACTGACCTTTCAAAAGCCCTACTCTCTTCTTCACTTGCTCGTCTTGCGGAAAGCAACATCGAGAACCAATTGACTTTGTTAGATTGAAAGCAATTGTTCTTAAGTTCAAACAAGCGACTTTGTTAGATTGAAACGTGTGAGGTTGTAGTAGAACGATCGTGCAATGTGGGGTAACAGTACATTTGGGTCGTCTGAGTCGCCCATTAACCATGAATATGGTTAAAAGGTGAGATTTTTAAAGGGGAATATATCAACAAATGAAACTTTGCTTCCGCTCGTTTTCTTCTCTTGGGGCCCGAATCGGGACTTTTGGGAAACAGTCGGCGAGAAATCCGGCGGCCGTGATTGGCCGACGCCGCACTTGACCTTGGCGGCGGCCAATCGCAGTCGCCCGATTTCTCGCCGACTGTTTTCGCCAAGTGACCACTCTAGAATGCCTGCGCGTCTATTTACCGGCAAAACATTCGAAGAACCAATCTCTGCGATCTACCAAATCAGCTCAGCGAATGATGAGCCGGAACATCTGTTCAGACCTAAAAATTAAGTCTGCGCTGTGGCATTACGCAATGCAAAGCGTCATGCTTGCATTGCGTAATGCCACAGCGCAGACTTAATTCTGTGAGGTCTAAACAGATGTTCCGGCTCATCATTCGCTGAGCTGATCTGGTAGATCGCAGTGATTGGTTCTTCGAGTGTTTTGCCGGTAAATAGGACGCGCAGGCATTTCTTAGAGTGTGTCCACATTAGGTCTCCAGGGCCGGCTTGCTAGAACAGCGTCTCAGCTGAGACTGGGTGAAAGAAAGCACTGCAAAGGCTGGGGCGCGCGAGCGTCTTGAGACGCAGCTTGAGTCCCGCTCAGCTCGTGCGCTGGCTTTGGCAGTGCTTTCTTTCACCCAGTCTCAGCTGAGACGCTGTTCTAGCAAGCCGGCCCTGGTGTCCTTCCATCACTGCATTCAAATTCGTATGTTGCCATTTGATGGGATAAATAAAAACAACAACAACAACTTTGTTTGATCTAATTAAATATGGTAATCACTGATCAGCAAAATACAAATGTAACGTATATGTAACGATACGTTCCATTTTTTAAACTGTAACGGGAACGAGTTCCTTTTTCACAAATGGAACCTGTAACGGGAACGCGCTGCAAAAATCAGAAAAAAAACAAAAAAGATTTCGTTCTTTTTTTTTTTTTTTGAGGAACGTGTACAACACTGGATTATAGGGTCGGCTGGTTTTCAAGGGGGCCTGAAACCCCATAAGTCCCCCCCCCTCCCCGGTTACGCCATTGTCCCGCCGTTACCTTTTCGCAGTGAAATGCGAAGTAGGCACCGAAGGTGCGCTTTCGCGCGATGCCATCTTTGTCTGCTGGGCTGTGATACGCCTTCTGAGCATGCGCCGTTGCTCTGCTGTGCGGTATATCAGACCCTGCGCATGCGCCCACAGCTCGTTTCTGCCTGTTTCGACGTGGACGAGCATCGTACCGGCGTGCGGTCGTGTATCGTTACTGCTTGGTGCACGTTAAAGACCCAAGGGTGGCGGTTGTACTGCACTGGCCACGTTGCTCATACACAGCTAAGAGGGCTGTGTAAACACACAACGCAATTAATTAATTTCTTCCAATCGGGCGAAAGGCGAGAAGCTTGGAGCGCGTTTACCAACACAGAAGAGTCCAAGAAGGCACACAAAAGTTCACGGTGTATGCTGGACTTGGGCATATGACACTTTGCCGTTAAAAACTTTCTGTGGAATAACAGGTATCTTTCCTTTCCAAAGTGTGTTCACATCCGTCCACACAATGAAAGCTGGGGGGGGCTACGTTCGACAAATGTCCTCTTTCGAGAAACGAAACATTTGTCGAACATAGCCCCCTGGTGTGCCGTCACTGCATACCATATGTGTGTGGCAAGTGTCAATCTTCTGTTTGGAGCTTTTATTCCTGCTGGCAATTCCCCGCCCCCCCCGCCGGACGCAGAAATAAAAGAAGAGAAATCTGCGGAAGGATGCAAAGGATGACGCAATTGGAGCGCAATGTCGCTGACGGATGAGTCAGCGTTGTTTTGCGTGTGCGTGCATCGAGGTCCGCGAGCGCGTGATATTTCGGGGTGGCGGAAGTCGGTGACGAGCGCCCGCCGAGATGCTCGGATAGCCGGAAGCGTGCGTCGGCAGCGGCGCTGGGGAGAGGGGGTGACGAAGACAATAACAACTCCGCCGAGCAGCTGACGCCTGCTGTTGATGTGGCCGGGAGGCCGCCGCACGCGCTTTCAGCTGCGCCGACGTCTCGTTTGGCTGTTTCATTCGCCCGCTAGCCGGGCGAATGGACGCAAGAAAAGGACTGCTGTAGCGATTTTCTCACTGAAAAATTTGGAAAATCGCGCCTATAACTATAGTTTGTTGCAACTCAAGAACGAAGGACGAGGGTAAAGGCTCGTTCACACTCTTGCAGCTGAGTACGACCGAGAGAGACAAGACCGGCTTTAATCCTCTTGCGACGTCTCAGGACCGGCGCGCTGCTGCGGAGCTGGTCCTAAGACGTCGTAAGAGGATTAAAACCGGTCTGTCTCTCTCGGTCGTACTCGGTTACAAGAGTGTGAAGCGAGCTACTTTAAGACGGGCCGGGGAGGAGGAAGCAGACGGAAAGCATAAAGAGAGAAGGAGGTTTCCCCTCTCTTCTCCAGCGTTCCGTCTGCTTCCTCCTCCCCGGCCCGTCTTACCCTCGCCCTTCGTTCTTGAGTTGCAACGGTGAACCAGATGAGAAAGAGGTGTAAGAAATGTTGGACCCTGATCCCAACCATTAGCGCTACATTCGGGCAGAGACGCAGCCCCCCCCCCCCCCCAAGTATAAAGAAAAGGAGAGACATAATCTTTCAGACTTGGACGTAGTTCAACTACTCTACTCAAACTACTGTGGTTTAACTACTTTTTAGAGTAACTTGGTAACTTTCAATTACAACTGGATTTGGGTAATTAGTAGTTTTGTTTAACTACTTTTTTCAGGTAACTTCTACTCAAATTACTAACTACTTTCGAAATCGAGTGCGTAATTTTGCTCATCACGAAAGTTTGAGTGCAGAAATGAATAAGGCGCCGGCAGATGAAGTGACATTCCCGAACAAGGGCCCCATTGTTCGGAAAAACGTCCTTGGGCCAAGGTGGCGACGAGCAGCCAAAACTAGGGTGCCTCCATGTTTCCGCTCAGAGCGGCGGAAACATGTAGGCACCTAGCCAAAACATAACACCGACGCGCGCGAAACGCAGGAATAGATGCTTAACCGGGTCGGGTATTGACCTAATCCGGTAATGCACGCAGGCGCCGCGTTTCCAGTTGCAACCGTGAAGGACGGGGACACTCCGTGGGCTGTTGTTGTTTTCGTGTTGTCTGTTTTAGTGAGCTCTGACTCAAGCGGTAGGGTTCACGGGGGCTGCCACTGGAATGACCTCGCAGCTGGGCGAATGTTCCAGTGGTTGCCTCGTCGTCAGCACATACGCCTTTGCAAAGCCGGACTTCCCACGCACGAACCCTGGAACGGATAATCCGTTCATGGGAGCACGTTCCCGCTTCCAGCTGCAACTGTACCAGCGACGATGCTTGTTCACGTAATCCTTCGCGTCCTTCTGACCTTCCATGCCTGGGAGACCTTCTTTTGTTAAAAACGATTTACTTGTCAGGCATGTCAGGCGCGTCAGAATATTGCAGTCGCCGGCGGGGATATAGAGTTACCCTTGGGAGATCCTTTTGTTGGACTCGGCGTCGGCGACGAAGTATACTTCGGTTCATCAAAGGGACACTCAAGTGGCTTTTGAGTTCGTGTTTTGATGATGACAGCTGAATTTAGACGCCCTAAGTATCCCTAAAAACCAAAAAGTATAGTCATACGGTGATTATTTCTTTAATAAAAATGTAATTGAAGGCCGCCAAACCTCGGATCCATCCGAAAACGAAACCACTCTCATTGGTCCTCGCACGCTTATCAAAAGGATCTCGGGCCAATGGCGTTGGACGACGTTCCGTCGCGCAGTGATCCCGAGGTAGCCGCATCGGCCGAACCTCTTTGTCATTCGAGCTTCGATCATGGCGGAGTTCTCTACGCTCGAGGACCTGACGCCGTTAGAGGTTGAAATTCTTCGGCGGACAGCCGACCTGGGGATGATTTCCTATGACGCCACTCCGACGTGCGATGTGGACGATAGCAGCGCTTCGGAGTCATGTTCGGGTTCCGAGGACGACGAAACGCAGACCTTTTCGGGCGTTTTGCGGTTTGGGCAAGTCCTAACCAAACCAACGTTTGACATCGCAGCGTTACCTCTGGTACGTGATGTCAAGCGATGTCGCCACGTTGACTTTCGCCTCGGGAGGACGGAGGGAAGGCTGGTTCAGACATGTGCAACGAGCGCGTATTTACGACTGCGTCCGTTGCAACCGGAGCGACCGGAACGACCGCTACAACAAGCGCAGCGGGTGGTCAGCACGGCGACCGCTTCTATACGCCGCCGTCAGCTGTTTCAGCGGCCCCTCTAAAAGGGGACGCACTGCTACTCAATGCCGTAACAGAATATAGACAGACAGTTTTCTATAGCCAAAAGCTTTATTATTATTTTTTCTTGATAGGCTTGCAGGCTACGGTGGATGAAAAAAAGAAAATAAAAAGATGCAGTACGCCGTCTTGGACGATCACGACTCTAATACACGACATTACAATAGTACAAATATCGCCACACGCCTTTTCTACGATTATAAAAGACAATGTAATCTTAGCAGCGATATAGCAACGTAGAAATATGATTTCGTGATCAGATAGACGTTGCGAGCGTTCAGGATTGCTAACACTAATCACTTTTCTCCGGTGATGAAAACGCGTGAAAATTCGCATCCTTTATACGGTACGCGCCAGTAATACCTTGAACTTGAGCACACGCATGAAATGCGCCAAATAAGAAATCCGGGCGATGTTCGAGGACACAAATGCTTAGAAAGCACCACTGTAGTCGAAGTAAATAAACACGACGGCACGGGCGTTTCTGCTGTCTTGAGAGTGCCGCCACGACATCGCCGCACGAGTAGGTGGATCTTCCCTTCTAGTACGTGCTGGGTTATCATAGCGACACACGACGAAAATTCACAGTCAAGGATAGCGCTTTTACGCGGAACGATGAGCTTCCACCACGCCGACCACGCCAACGATCACCACCGACGCCATGTTCGCAGAGAAGAAGCCGGCCCGCGACCGGCACGACCGGCATGCAACGCGCGCCACCAGTTCTCCTCGACCTGTGATTGGTCTGCCGCTGCGGTTGTTTCCAACGCAGCGGGGAAAGAAAGGCCGCCAAAATTTTCAAACATACGATAATTTCATTGGTCCTCGCAAGTACAGAAAAGAGTCCGCACGTATTTTATTCCTGCGTGATTAATAGGCGGTTCTGCCTTCTAAAACTGAAGATACTCATTCACTGACACTTCCTTAACGCCATCGCACCAAAAAGTAGCTTCCCCAAAACCGCTTAGTCCCCCTTTTAAACCAAAACATTTTTTTTTCAGTAGCTGGCACTAGCGCCACAACGGGCTGCGCAGTTGTCGGATGATCTCATCTTCGTGGCGCAGAGACTTGAACCCTTGACGGTCAGATTGCACTCGCTCAGCGTACTCTCAGAACGTCGACGGAATAAAGAGGGCCAGTCACGCTGTAATCTCAACGCGAAGAGAAAAGAAAAAAAGGAGGAAAGTTTGTTATAAGACCCTCTACCGAGGCAAACCTCACGCCTTTCGTCATGGACACCTAGATGCCGACACTCGCTTGCCCGACCCTGCACAGCCCCTGTTTCTCAAATTCAACGGTGCCGCTCCATCAGCGCGTCAGTGAAACGTCTGTCTATAGCTTGGCTGGGGACGTCTTTAGAGAAGGAAAACTCTCCTATCAAAGTCTTTGAAAGTCAATTGGCTTCTGCGAGCGAATGAACAATTTTGGTGAAAACATAAGCCATAAATATGCCATTCATTTTAGGCTCTATGGGGTTTTTTCATTGATCAAAAATGCTGTTCATTTTGCTACCACAAAAATATAAAAAAGTAACTTCTAAGTAACTTTAAAGTAACTCGCTACTTTTCCAGTAGTTAATAGTTTACTCAAATACTATTACAAATGCGTAATTTCTACTCTCTAATTACTTTTGGCGTTGATACTCAGTAACTTAACTTAACTACCTTTTTTGAGTAATTTGTACATGTCTGCTCTTTTCCCATTCCCATACACTCGGCAGATCAGGTTCCTCACAACTGAGTAAGTGTTGGCCGTAACGCGTCACAAGTAACGGCGTTACCGGTAACGCGTTACTTTTTTTGTAACGTAGTAACGTACTCGTTACTTTTTCAAAACAGTAACGGGTAACGTACTTACGTTACTTATTTCGTGTAACCTGTACGTTACTCGTTACTTTTTCTTCCAAAGACTTAAAAAGTTAGACCAATTTTTTCGTGTTTCGTGTGAATTTTTGAGGGTTTTTTTTGCGTTTTTCTTTTCGTTTGTTGTCACTATTTAGGTCAAACCGTAAGAAAGATAAAGTAACTACGTTCAGAGTCATCATGGACACAATATTTCTTAAAATAATAGCTCGTATGCATGCCTGTAACGTCAAAACAGTAAACAGTGTTAGTTCATAATTTTAAAAATGTAACGTGCGTTACTTTTTATCGGTAACGGTAAAGGCCTGACCACACTAGCGTAAACGGCACCGCCGTCCGGCGTCTCAACGCGAGGAGTCCACATTGGCCTCCGTTTTCCGGGCGTCACGTGACAGCACTGGATCTCGCGATCGCGTCTCCCGTCGGATTTCCCGCTCTTTCGTCGTCTATACTCTTCGTTAGATTCTTCCGTTTCAGCTCTCACCTCTCGCATATATCAGCATCGAAACCGCACTCGCTGCCTACATGGTAGGAGTCCATAATGACCTGGTGATCAGCGTGAATGTGATTATCCTAGGGCAGGGGTCTCAAACTCATTCAAGTGTGGGGGGCCAGATTGCTCATCCCAAAAGGACGAGGGCCGAAGGAAAAGCCCCCCCCCCTTCTCCGTTAACGCTCGTCCTTTCGGGGCAATGTTTTGCTATTTTGGGACAAAGAAATATAAACAAACCGCAATGTTGTTTCATGGTGCAAACGTCGATTGTCCCAGTAACACCCACAGAGTTTTTAGAGAAGGAACCTTGTGCTTGCTACTTTTTTGTAAGCTCACCGTTTTTCCATCTTTAGCTTTCATCTGCATATATGACTACATTGGGCCCACGCCTGATGGTATAGGAAGATTTAAATACGAACGTACTGGCAGTTTTTAATAGATCGAGGACAAGCACAACGTGCTTGACCCGTCCGCACAAATCAATAGGCTAAACAGGCATAAAAAAGTATCTTCATATGACAGTTTTTTTTTCTTTCCTCTGGATTATTACAGCATGCAATATGAGAAAATACTTCCATTTTAAATGTATTTCTTGTATTTCTGTCAGCTAGAAGTCGAGCTCATAGCATTATCTTCGGCAGTTGCTCATGCTGAGACAATAGTTTGTGCAGCCGAGGTGCATCCCTGAGCAAAGAGCTCGCTTTTGTTGCCCTAGTAAGGGTAGTGCCGTTCCGGTTGACTTACATGAGAAAGGGCCGAGAAGCAAATATTTAGGCGAAGTAGTACTCCGTTCAAAGAAAACAGAACGGTACAAAATCTGTGAGCGGGTTATATGAGCAGAGCTATTTTTCAAGCGAAAATGAATCGACAATATGGAACTATTATTAATGGCGCTCGAGGCATTGGAACGGGGGCTCGAATCCGCGGGAGGCTTGCGGGCCGCATCCCAGAGAGTCGCGGGCCGCATGCGTACCGCGTGTTTGAGACCCCTGTCCTAGGGGGTATGGTTGGCTTGGCAGAGGTCCTCGCATCTTCAAATCACGCTCTTACCTAACGTCTGCAAAGAACGGCGATCTTGATGGTGTGGAATGCACGTTACGGAAGCACTGTGGAAGTTAATATATACAACCTAGACTTGTTAGCGTTCTCCGCTAGGTCTCATTCAGGACCAAGTAACTCCACGAGAGAGCCATAATGCCGCGAGCAGGCGCTGCTTCTTAGAGGCCGATGACGTGGCGGCATTCCAACGGAGCTTCACAGACCGCCACCAGGCGCAATCTTGAAATCTGTTCATTCGTTGGGAAGTTAGTTTTCTTGACCTTTGAGCCAGCGGGCCAGAAACAATAGTCTTGACTAGTGTTTCTATGCTGCCGTCACAACATAGTCGATACCTAAGCAAAGGAATAAGAGCAAAAATTTCGTTTCCGTATCCCTACATCCTCTCGTTTCCAAACCGCGCAAGCAGCAACCGAAGGGTCGAGGGTTCGACCCCGCTCTTCTCTAAAATTCTTGAATTACCTATCGACCAATCAGGATTTTCATGTCCCACCGACACCGCCACCGACGTCGGCATATCAGCGACACGAGCGCCTTAAAGTGGTCGCTTTAATACACCAATGGGCCGCGAGAAACAGACCCTTCGAGCAGCAGGGCTGGGTGCCAGCGCCACCATGCAGAAAGTTGCACATGCTTTCTCGTGTGACGAAAAGGCCGTATGAAAAGGAAGCGAGCGAATCCAGTCCGGCCGTGGTCGGTGTAAAAAACTTTCAGCCTTCCCACTTCTGGTAAAAAAGGAAGACCAGCGAAGCTGTATACTATAGTGGGAATGAAGTAATGGCCGGCCGCAAGTCGGCAAGCCAGAGTGGAAAGGCTCGAAAGGTTGCCGCCATCTATGAGTAAAAGTTTGAAAAGAAACGCCATCTATGAGTAAAGGCAACCAGACAACCGGCAAGCCGGTTGTCTGGTGTCCGCCGTCGCTCATAGATGGCGGTAGCTGTCCAGAGTTCTGTGTCATCATTTGTTTGCTGACGGACTCGATCCTGGGCAAACTAACTTTTAACAACTCCACTGCAAAAAAAAGAAGTATAGTTTGGTTTTTCATCTTATGAGCCGTGCCGATCGAATGTCGAGGCGAATAGCGCGCATTCGTTCCCTATAAAAATGCCAGCGCGCAGAAGAAATGATTTCAGAACTTCGCTTCTATCTATGTTGTTTGTTTTTTTCTGCCGAAGGTAAATATCCACTTGAGCCGGGAGATCGGGGGCCCACGGAAACCGCACCAGCTATCGTCTTTCGAACATCTGCCACAGTGGCCCTAGTTTATTTTACTTTCAAAATCGCGAGAAGGGGGAAGATGGGGTGTTGGATTTAGTGAGGTCTTATGTGGCGCTTTTGTGGGGCTGTTTGCCTCGAGTATGAGAAAAAGAGGCCGTTCTTTGGGGGGAAGGGGGAGGGGGGACGACAGCTTGCAGTTGGAACCTGCTGCTGCTGGCTGCTGCGCTCCTGTCGTATATCTATAGATTGTTGCGTCTCACGTCGCCGTTATTTGGTTCTTCAAGAGAAGCTATGGATAGAGAGAAAGTCGACAAAATATAGAAATGAGCGAGTGCGTGGAGAAAAGCAAGTGGGATGCTCTTGAGCGGAGGAACGGAGAGGTTATTGTTGCGACGATGGAAGGCCATGTAACGTTGCGATCTTGCCGAACTAATGTTGCTATCTCTTTTTTTTGTTGTTGTTTTCTTGCTTTGAATGATGCGGTTATTGAATGAACCAGAGAAGAACGAAAGAAAGAAAGATATAAGAAAATGCGCGTATGAGTTGTTTCTTTTTTTTTTAGGGGAAAGAAAAGGGGGGGGGGGGCAAAAAGTTGGGAGCGGGAAAGTTTATTATTATTCTTTTAATTTATTCAAAAACGTGCAGCCGGTGGGGGAAACGTGCCTCGTTATGTTCACTCTTCTTGCTTTGTGATTCCTTCTTGGCCGCTCTTATCGGCCACTTCATGCCACAACTTCATTGACTGCGGAGTGATAAGCACATGCTCGCAGTGGTAAGAACATGCTCGGAGCGATAAGAACATGTGCCCGGAGTGATAAGCACATGCTTGAGTGCTAAGCACATGCTCGGAGTGATAAGCACATGCTCGGAGTGATAAGAGCATGCTCGGAGTGATAAGCACATGCTCGGAGCGATAAGAACGTGCTCGGAGTAATAAGCACATGCTCGGAGCGATAAGAACATGCCCGGAGTAGTGAGAGCATCATCGGAGCGATGAGAACATGCTCGGAGTGATAAGCACATGCTCGGAACGATAAGAACATGCTCGGAGTAATAAGAGCATGATCGGAGCGATAAGAACGTGCTCGGAGTGATAAGCACATGCTCGGAGCGATAAGAACATGCTCGGAGTAATGAGCATACACTCGGAGCGATGAGGAACATGCTCGGAGTGATAAGCACATGCTCGGAGCGATAAGAACATGCTCGGAGTGGTAGGAACATGATCGGAGCGATAAGAACATGTTTGGTACTCGCAACGCCCCCGCGTTTCTACGGTTGTTGGTGACTGTATAGATGCGACAAATTCGTTTCGCATCGAAGAGCATTAAGGCCCGTTCACACTCTTGCGACCGAGTACGACCGAGAGAGACCAGACCGGTTTTAAGCCTCTTGCGATCTCTCAGGACCGGATGCGCTACAGCGGAGCTGGTCCTAAGAGAGTCGCAAGAGGCTTAAAACCGGTCTGGTCTCTCTCGGTCGTACTCGGTCGCAAGAGTGTGAACGGGTCTTTAACGTTACGGCGTTCGTTACACAAACTTGCAACGCGACGTTCACGACACTGGAAAGTTCGTTGGCCCAGCTGATATATACGCCATCGCTGTTATACTTTGCGTGTTTATTTCGCCTTTGTCTCCCGTTAATAACGAGTCTTCTGTGGCTCTAAAGTTTGTTGAACTCCCTCCCACAGACTCGCAATCCGAGAGATGAGGTCCGAAACAAATAGCACACATCGAGGCAATAAACGGCAGCACAGCTTGGCGCGCGCGGGGTTCATAACCTCGTAGGTTATACATACATATCTGTTCTCTTCTATTTTTCTCTTTTCCGCCCCTTTGCACAGCTGCTGAATGCGTAACGGTTGGTACGCCTCCCTTCCACGAGGGGCGTAACACAGGTCTGTGATGTGTGCGAGGCTGTTGTCAACTCATCCTAATTTTTTATTGTTCCTTTTTTTTGTTGTAAATAAACTTGTTTTTCACGCTCAGTTTAGATACACGGAACCAAGCAAGCATGACAGGTAGGGTATATCGCGTGTAAACTATTTCTTTCCCTTTTTTGTTTTGTTTAAAGAACGAAACAAATTACGTTATGAAAATACAGATGTGTCTGGCTTCCGGCCTCAGTCGGCTACGTGTTGGACTCACGCAGTAATAACAGAGTTGCTGCTTTAATCCCCGCACCGGTGTTACTTAGGCACTCGAGCTACCCCCCCCCCTCCCTTTCAGCATCTTATTACCGATCCCCAGTCAATGAGGTATTAGGGACTTTTAGCACACCGTTACAGTGTTCTGCATACCGCACTACCGGAGTCTTTGAAGCCTGCTTTTAAACGCGCGCACCGTGGTCACGGGGTACATGACCCGGGCGCGCGCTTAAAAGCATGCTTCAAAGGCTCCTGTAGTGCGGTACGCAGAACACGGTAACGGTGTGCTAAAGTCCCCATCGTGGCATAGGCGGATAGGAAGGCATTCCAATGTCGTCATCACCGCAAGATGTGGGCCAAAGCAACTTACCGTCTGCCATGGACGAGAGTTTCGACGGTGCGAAAGTTACCTGTCGAACAGTCAAAGTCAGCAAACGCGCTTGATCCCACAGCACTGGGCTATAGGTGGCTACGGTGCCTGCAACGAGTCTCCGACTGGTGTGTTTAGCGTCATATAGTCGGCCCGTGTATCGAAAGTGGTCTAGAAGTGGCATCAAATGACCTCACAAGAAGCCGGAGTGCCACGCTGTCCCATATGTCGCGATCCTGGCGGTAACGTAAAAGTTCTTGAAAAACAAAAATGAAAAAAAAAACACACGAGAGAACCCGAGTGTCGTTGTCGTCGCGGCGTCCCAACCCCTGGCTACCGAAGCTTCTGGGGACTGTCAAACAGAACAGGAGCCTGCCACGGAGTGTTGTCCCAAATACTCACAAAAAAGTATTTAACATAAGACACTAAATACCCATTTGAAAATGTTTTTAGAATAGCGTTCAAGTTACTTTTAGTTCGAACTGTCTGGAGTAGAGCACAATATGCTTTGAAAGATGTAATTGAATTACATTCGAAGATCCTTGGTAAGTTTTCCAAGCGGGTAATATAAGAATAAAATTCAGAAAGGGGGCGCTCTATTGTTTTATTACTTCTCTCTGAAAATCACATCTTGCTGTGATCTTTATGACCTTCGAGAACCGTCTTAGCTGCTGCAATTGAAGTCTACTCTGTATGGAATATGCAACATAATGCGTGCCGAAATAGTTTTAGGACGTGCTTTAGTTTGACGGAAGGCTCTGCTCATGACGCGTATTCCGCAAGAATTTCGTAATATGCTCCTCCGCGATTCGGGGGACTTGACATGTGGTCCGGCATTGCATGTCCATATAACAGGCGAACTGAAGTTGATCAGGCAGCCAGACTTGTTGGTGAGTACGCGAGTGAACGACACACGTGGATGCTCAGGAGAAACATCGACTCGAGGACAGCAGCTTCTGTCGCTGATTAACAAACGCAGAAATATATTGTGAGCAGCAGCAGAGGCTTTATTCGACGTTTCGAACGGAGCAGGCTCTGCTCGAAACGTCGAATAAATGTCTCTGCTTCTGCTCGCAATTTTTTCTACGTCTGATACTCTCTTGGTGAAGTATTGCTTATTAACACTTTGATGCTCTAACATCAGAGCGAGAACTTGTACCCCCGTCAAAAGCGAGAAGAAGCCCCTATACCTTCACACTGTAACAAAAAAAAAAGGTTAAAAAGGGAAACAATTTTGTGGACACTCTACCGTGTTTCACGGGAGAATGTCCAGAAAACCGCATCTGAACCTGCCCCTGACCCCTCTGCACGAGTTCAAACCATTCTAATAAATGACTCCACCCGGCGGAAACCTGGTTTCGAGGATTTTGACGATGAAACAATGGGCGCATTCGGAAGGATATGAAAGAAACGCTTTTGAAAGAGCCTCGAAGCAATAGTTAAGCTGGTTAACCCACAACGGGCACAAAAGAACATTTGGCCGAGGGAGTACCTGTGCTCGCATGAATACGTGTTCGCGCATTTTCATACTGGAACCCCTGAACCGGTGATTTCCGAAAATGGTTCATTCTGATCAATACCGAGCATTGACGTCACACTCCTCCGCTGACTGAACCACTCTAGCTCTAGAAAAAATGGTGGGGTCTGAGTGTAAAATCCGGATGACGTCACCAGCGCTCTGCAAGCTCCAAACAATGGCAGTAAACAAAACAAAACAAAAAAGTGGACAAGAGGACAAAAGGACACATAGAAGGACACATAGAGGACAAAAGGACACAATCGGTACAGCTTTCCCCAAGTGTCTGACGATCCCTAGTTCCGTAGATTGTTCCGGCGAAATTTTTTTTCCAAGGCTGCAAAATGTATTTGAGATACTGAGTACAAGATAGTGAGAAATGTAATTAAGATAGAGTAGAAAATACTCTAGACTAAATGTATTTGCAAATATACCGAAATATACTACCAAAAGTAATTGAGATACAGTATCTTGAGTAGATTATTTGAGATAGGCACCAGTTTGCTGAGTACCCACGTCCACCACCGCTGCTGGGACGCCGCCAGGATCGCTGCCGGCGACGGCATGACATGTTTGTGACGTCATCGCGGGCGGATTCGGAGGGACCACTTTTTTTGACGCGCTCGACACAGCATGCAGTCGGAGGCCCAGTGAATACCTCCTATAGAAACTCCGAAGAGCGAAGCACAAGAGGCACGAATATAAAAGACATAAATGTCCTCCGTTGCCTAAGGTTCCACTCCGACATAAAACAGCACAAATAGGCAAAGGGCCCTAGTGGGCTACACTGTAAAAAATGCTCGTGATATAACAGGACATATACGGTAAATTTCGGTCAAAATAAGGAAGCGGTTCTGCTAGATTAAAGTCTAGACAAGATTATCGGTTAAAAAACAGGGCTTATGTTATTCGTCAAGAACACAAGATAAAATAAATATAATAATAAACTGTCTAAAAATACTTGTATTATAGGTGAAACAAAAGAGTGCTATAGTGCCGAGCTCTGACTCGAATTATTGGTGGGTGACACTATAGTGCCACTAAATAAACTACGCTTCAGAGTAACAAAAAAAAACAAAAAACGTTGTTTTTCTTAAAACACTTTACAAAACGTCCCGTTACGTTATGTTATTCCCACATCCCATGCATGTTTGGTGAATAAACAGGGTAAACAAAATCAGATTACTGTAAAGAAAAAGAAAAGAAAGGAAGATATAACTTTTTGTTTATTTCTGCAAAACGGATGATCAATAAATCAGTGAACGAAGCCATAGTTAGAATAAATTTTTATGAAGGAATGTTTGCTCACAATACAAGATACAGGACTTAAAAAACTTTCTTGCAACCTGGAAAGAAAAACACTGCGTTTTCATTGAGTTCCAAAACAAACAAAAAAGAACCAATTTTTTCACAGAAAAGAACAACAACTCTGTTTTACATTTTTAAGAACAGAAACTATTTTTCTACTTGGACAAAAACAACAGAGAAACCATTGAGTTATTATAATGTACGCTAGAGGTTCAACTGGCGCTACTGTCTATGCGACTTCCAGCATGAAAATAAAGCAGACAGTAACCAGCCTACTTTTGCGGTACTCCAGTGCATTCATCCATCAGAAAACGCGCGTACATTTTGTCTTTTCCCGGAAAATAACATGGATCACTTCTGTTATTTCGGTCGTACCGAATAGTATCGTACCTTTAATATCATTGTAAAGGTGTAATTGCTTTAGTTACGGTATTCTTCTTCATCAATGAACGATGTTTAACTTCGCTATATTTCAGGCCAAACCTGTGTTCTACAGTAGGTGTGTAAAAACGAGAGACGATTCTGAGCAAAATAACGATCGAAAGGAATGTAGTGTGTGTTCAAGGTTCCCCAGCATTCCGGTGACGATTATGTATATTGCTGATATGCCAGTCATGTCACTCTCACTATAAAAATGACTCCGTCGGGCATCTTTACGAGCGGTTAAAACATTCAAAACGTAAGGTATAAAATAAAGTGTGAGCTATGAAAGGTGCTTCTTTTTTTTGTTTCCCTATAGCTGGGCAGTCTTCTATCGGGCACGTGTTCTCTGGCGTTTCCCCATTTTCAAAGATTTCGAGCGTGCGGATCATCATCTGTCATCATGTCTCCAGAGAAACTCCACGTCTTTTCTTTCTTTCTTTCTATCTTATTTTATTTTTTATGATGTATATGAGCAGTGTGGGTGCCGCATGGGGGTACACCCTCTCCAGGTTGCAGAAAGTGCGTCGGAAAACTATTCTGACCTGCAGTCACGCGGCGGAAGACTCCGGAAAAGCGGCGCGCAACGGCCGGCGTCGCGGTTTACAACAAGCTCGTAAACTGCTGCGTCGCAACTCACGCCGCGTCGCAACATTGCTTCGTCGGACCCGCGCGCACTTTCTCCGTCGTTTATATCCTATATATTGCCGGGCGCTACTGCGCGTGACGCTCGTTCGGCAAACACGGGCGGAATGCGGCGGCGTCAGCTGCAGCTCGCGCATGTCACCATTTTGGGCGCGTGGTTGTCTCGACCGCGCATGACTGACGAGGAGTTTGCGCACGCGTGCTGCCGACGGAAGCACGCGCGATGGTTCTCGTAAAGCGTGTTCCGGTATTGCGGCTAGAAACTGATGAAGAGGACGGGACGAGATCGGACGGTGCTTTCGGGGCAGCCGGGGAGCCGAGCTCTGACTCGAAGTATTGGTGGGTGACCCTATGGTGCATGCCACTAAATAAGCTACGCTTCAGAGTAACGACATTTGGCCATTGGCTTAAAATCATGGCTGTCAGTTATCTCAAGCTTTATCTGAAATCTCAAGAAACGCTTTTCCGGCACCACAAATGTTTATACAGTTCGCGACGGAGCAAAGCAATATTACATGCGCTTCCTGACACCGAACCTAATGCTGAGGAAGTCGGACTTTTGAATCATGACGATCGGCAGCTGCGTCTCCTCTGTATACGAGCCATATGGCGGCGCTCCCCAACAATGTCGGGGAACGGAGTGCCGATATTCTAAGCGCAGCTCATTTAGTGGCTCTATAGTGACACATTTCTATAGTTGTCGTTCTCTTTACCCGCTGTTCGAACGCGTTCGAACGCCAAAGCTATACAACGTGGCGTTCGGCGTTCGAACGCGTTCACGGAAGCAACACTTGTTTGCAGATTTTGTCTTGGGATAATTAGTATCACTAACATATCACTGTCAGTATCGCTATCATATTACTATCATATCACTTTCACTATCATTATCCCTATCATATCACTACCACTATCACTGCCAGTGTCAAGGGCGGTAACGCCAAATCCTAGCTGCTAAAGAAATATCATTCGATACTTGAAAATTCATTCGATACTTGAAATTAAAAAAAAAAGAAAACTGGGGACAGAGCGAATTTAAACGTCGACTTACGTAGAACTTACGATGTGACAAAACTAAAATCCGATAAACTCCAATTTTTTAAGAAAACAAAAAATACACTTTGAAAAACGCTTTTCGAATTTCACGAAAAATAAGCTCCGATAACACGGAACCCTATACTGATGTCCAAAGTGTAGTCACGTGCGAATAGTAGATCTCGAGTTCGAAGCGAATAGTGGTTTGGACTCATGGTTGGTCGTTTATCTCATAGCAGGAAATGGACGACGCGAAGGAACGTATGATATGACCTAATTCCCGCACCATTTCTGTTCCCTGTCCTGTGTCCTGTTCCCTTCTTTGTCCTCGTCCTGCTGCGCCAATATTGTATAGATTCTCAGTCACGTTGGTTCCGTATTTGGTATGCGGGACGAAAAAAATAATAAAACCTTTCAAGCTGGAATGCGCGAAGAAATATAAGTGAGGCAAAACAAGAACCCGCGACAAGCACGCATTTTTTGTAACCACCTTCCAGCGGCGTGGAGAGATCAAAAAAATGTTGTACCGAAGGGACGACATTCAATATGGCTGCACCCTTGTGGAAAGGTGTATACTATCGCTGAAATAACCGGTCGCATAAACAGAAAAGGCCTAGCGTCTGCGTATGCGCCGTGCCGACAGCAGCGCCACCGCAGCGACGCTGACGTCAAACTCGCCTGTTGATATTGATTACGAGTGTCATTCGCAAGTCCAGCCTCGTGGATCTAAAGGTGGCCCGTGGTTATATTGACGTCATTATGTCCACCATTTTGTTGTTATGATCTGCCTGGCGCGTACCGAAGGCTAGCTTTCAAACAATTCATCTGACACCATCGAGTACGTATAACACGGAGGTATATACAGGGTGTTTACTAAGGAGACGGCAGGCTTGTTTAAAACGACCGGAAAATTCAGTTATGCTTAGACCTAGTCGCGCTAGGACTTTGTGCAGCGTTGCCCACCAGAAGGTGCTTTCATTTTGCTGGGACCTCATCTCCTGCCTAACTGATGCGAATTTATCTGAGGAAAGCCCACAGAAACAGAAACGGCTACGTGCTGCTAGCTGCCTATGGAAACGCAGTTGACGCACGGTCTGCGAGACAGACCGGCGCTGTTTTCGCCACGGGAGGCAGAGATGGCGCAGCGGCGCGACACATCATGCCGCCAATCGAACGAGCAGACGCTATCTAGCCGAGAGTCGATAATTAGCTTTAGCTAATGACAATGAACATGCAGTTCTATTAGAAATTAGCTTACCGAAACGCCTGTTTTATGTTTCTGACAGACTGTCGCCGCCTGCGTGAACGCAGAGCCGCTTGTTGCCACTCGTAGAGCGATCAGTCTGGGCTAAGGTGCCGGCACCTCGCGTGCGCCGTATCGAACCTCTAGCTTCGTTGCCGCGAGCGTTACGTTCAGTGCACTACTACGTTTCTCACGTGCGAAACGGCGCTGAAATGACTGATTGTAGACCGGTTGTCGATGACGCTAAGCAGTTTTCATAATGGAGCTATATGCCTATTTTCTTTCATTAACATTTTCCTCGAATATAGTTAGTTAGCTTTGCAAATTCATCACAAAAACAAATATGTCACGCTGCACAAAGTCGTAGCGCGATAGCGGCAAGAAGCCGTAACTTTCCGGTCGATTTAAACGAATCTGCCGATCTCCAAGTTACACCCTGTATATGTTTCATCACGCTGACATATAACAACAAAATGGCGGATTGACGTCACGTAAAAACACCCTATATATACGCGCTGTTTCTTTAGCTATATTCCGCTTTCCCCCGCCTTCCCCCAGACAAAGTTGAACCCCCTTCTCGGAGGGCAATTTGACATGGGTGGTCTCCCCGCTGCACAAGAAAGAATGAGAGAATAGTATCCTTACAAATTTTCCCGCCCTCCCCTAAAACGGAGCTCTGGATCCACCCCTGACGTCAGCGCACAGCTTTTGCAGCGGCGAGGACTCGAAGCACACTTGTCCGCTCGGTTGAAGTGCGTTTTGGCGTCTCGCCGCAGCGGGGCGCCAGTCACGTGGCTCTCCTCTGATCCGTTTTCTGCCGCTCCACCTTTTCCATTTCGGCGGCCGCTTCTCGTGGCTATCTGCCAGGCTTTGCAAGTATATAGGAGAATGTGGCCGTGCTTTCGCTGCGCGCGCATGCCCACTCGTGATGCACGCAGCAGGAGACGCCGACCGAAGCGTTGTCGCGAAAAAGGTAGAAGGATCGCGTTGGAGGCGCGACCACTCCTCGTCTCACCTCGTGAGTGTAAAGCACCAGTAGCAACTGCCAATACATCATACAAAAGACAGTCTGGATACATTGTGTGAGGCAGGCACGTAGCCAGGATTTTGTTTCGGGGGGAGGGGGGGGAAGGGTCGCCCATGACAAAATGCTGTATGAGGGGAGGGGGAGAGGAGGTCCCAGCAAAATTTAAGATTTCGGGGGGGGGGGGGGCGGGCCCCATGGGCCTCCCCCCTGGATACGTGCCTGGTGTGAGGCGTGCTTCTTTCTCGTGCGATAGTCACGCTGGTCGTACAAACACTGTCTGCCCCCATGTTCGAAGCCTATGCATGTATGTATGAAGCAGACGTGCTCGGAACCATTTTAAACACACTGTTGCGTTGTGTGTGTATGTTCAGTCAGGCCGGGCGTCTGGTGTTTACGATGTAGACGAGAAATTTAGCCGCTTGCCAACGCGCAGGAAGTTAAAAAAGCGCGGCATTGGTAGACCCCCTCGCCCTCAAAGTGCGAAGTCATGTTAGCGGGACACAAATTGCCCTCGAGCCAACCGTCTCCTCCGCGTTGCGGATCTTGCTGCGACGTCTGGCGCGGTCGTGTGATGGCTGAGCTACTGCGACGCAGCTCCGAGATTTATTCTTAGAACCCGAACTGTATGGACGGGGATCGCTTGTCATGAAGCCTTTGCTTGAAACAACAATTGCGCGGCTTGCAGAATTTTTTTTTAATTTTTTTTTACACAAATTATGTGTAAGGGACATTTTTCATAAATAATGTTCCTTTACACACCGTGTGTGTGTGTGTGTGTGTGTGTGTGTGTGTGTGTGTGTGTGTGTGTGCGTGTGTGTGTGTGTGTGTGTGTGTGTGTGTGTGTGTGTGTGTGTGTGTGTGTGTGTGTGTGGGGCGTTTTGTGTGTGTATGCTGTGCGTACAGCTTTCTGTGGCATTTGAGAAGTTTAGAGTGCTCGTGCACAGCTTTGAATGGTGCTCAAACTGCGCGATCACCCGTGCGCCCTTAGCTTTGTCTGCATAGCCACAGTAAGCTGCCCGGAGCGTAAACATTTTTATGTACAAACAAAAATAAGGATATTTTTGAGGCACATTTTTGTGTCTACAAACATTTTTACGACATATCTTTATAAAAAGGAAAAAAAATGTGACGTAAGGGTGTGACGGGCAACAAATGTTACACGATTCCTCGCTAAATTTTGAATCGGTGTATAAATATTCTACGCCATGTAAGCTTTTCCTCACGACCCAGCGCAGCTCGAGACAGGATGCTCACTATCCGTATGATTAAGATATATTTGATTTTGTTTGTTTGTTTGTTTCCTTTTCGGGGAACTATAAGGAAGGCTGAAATATGACGCCCCTTCGTGCGTCGGATGGACGGCGATCAAATCGCCCGCCAGACGGGTAAACAACGTACGTACCCACGCGCTCGAGCTATTTGGGCGTATGGTCCGCGTGGGTATACGTTCTCGACAAAGCACGGCGGCTCGAATGCTGTGGAATTCTCGAGCGGACGACGCTTGGTCCGCTCGCGTCGAGCGACGTTTCATTCAGGTTCGATGAAATGGGTTCCTTGAAATGGCGTTCGATGAAATGGCGTTCGATGAAATGAATTCGATGAACTGACATTCGATGAAATGAAGTTCGATGAAAAAAATTCGATGAAATGGTGTTTGATGGAATGGCGATCGATATGATGGATTCGATGAAATGACGTTCGACCAACGAAGGCTACGTGCCAGCAATACGTAACCGGGAACGAAGTACATGGT